>CM053758.1:73000602-73023375 GCA_028658305.1 Pachyuromys duprasi | reverse complement strand
CGCCTGATGAGTTACAGCCAATCAGAGGCTGACACATCCTAAGCGGAGGATAGTTTTCTATATAAGGGCTGGGTTTCTGCCGCTCAGGGTCTCCGTCTCTACTCGTTGTAAGCTTATGCTCTCCCTCTCAAGATGCATTAAAGCTTTACTGCAGAAGGATCCTATGTGTGCCGCGTCGTTCTTGCTGGCGAGATGGTAACGCGCGCAACAGTCATGTGGACAGGGTAGTGCAGAGGACGGCAGATAGCCACGTAGCGGTCATAGGCCATGGCTACCAGGATGAAGAATGTTGTGCCAACTTCAAGAGACCCCAAAAGACCACCAGCTACACCAGGAGTCAGAAATCATATGCAAAAGCAATGAGCCTTTATTATGGGCTTAAGCTTGGACTCCCAGCATGAACTGACACAGGAGTCAGAGGCTAGGACCTCTGAGTCTAAAAAGAAGCTAGGTTTTTAGCAAGGGGAAGAGGCTTCTGGACTTGGCAGCTACAGAATTGGGTGGCATTTAGCAAGAGCAAGTTTGTTACACAGTGATTGGTTAGAGACAAGCTGTAACCATCTAGAATAACTATTTTGGTAACCATAATGACAACATATAATTGTTTTAGTAACCATAAAGAAAATGGTCATTCTGACCTGTTTTCTGATCAGCTGGTTTCAGGCTTGGCACATTGTGTGGTCATTCTCAGAAATGTTGTGGCTTCCTACAGGTATAAACACGTTTTTCTGAAGCGGTCACATAAGTTTTAGGTCACATTTAATATGGAGGACAGTGACAAAATGGAGTCTATTATGTTCAGTCCCTTCAAGAACCTGTGGAACAAATACATCTGCAGGAAGCAGGCAGGGAAACTGAGAAAACTGTCCCCAAGCAGGAATAGGGACAGCATCTTAGGGACGGTGGTTGTGGTGAAAAGGATGTCTAGAGCTGAGAGGTTGATCAGGAAGAAGTACATGGGCTTGTGCAGGCTGGGCTCTGACACCACAGCCACCAGGATCAGGGTGTTGCCCACCAGGATGAGCAGGTAAAGGAGGAGAAAGATGAAGACAGGAAGGAAGAGCGATTTTTGCAGAAAGGGCATGCCTGTGAGATAGAAGATAGTCTGAGAGTTTCCTGACTCGTTCCAGGCTAGGTTCTCCATGGTGGGTTAAAGGCGGCTGCTCAGGAGGTTCCCATATCCATAAGGCCCATATGGCCCAGAAGGCCCATGAATTCTGGCAGAGGAATCACATAACAACCAGATCGTTGTTTAATTAATACAAACAATCCATTTACTACCATTTCTAGAGGAAGTTCAGTGGGATTGGTCCTATTCCAATTCTTCATCTCAGGTGTTGTTTCAGTGAGTAGAGGCCTGGCCCGGCACACTGAAGCTTGCTCTACTCCCTAGCATGTCCTGAATCTGGCCAGCTACACAGAACACGAAGCTCAGGAGCTAAAAATCTTCCACAAATTCTTTGTCTGGTACCAAAAATATACTCTTTGCTTCTTAAAATCAAGTATAGACAACACATCTGCACCATTAAGTCCATGTGATGCTTGCTGAGGAGTCAGCAGGCATATTCTACTCTTCTGAAATCCTAATGTGAAGAAAGACCTTACCCAGCCTGTCACATAACCACCTCACTGAGTTATGGGAGAGCTCTGGGTGCTTGTATTCTTTATGTATTAAATGATCTTATGTGAGGGGAGGGTGTCAGATCCCCTAGGCAAGGACTCTATATTTTTTTTCTGTTTTGAGAATACCTCAAGATCTTAAAAAACATGATACCTTTGTCGCCATCCACGTAGGGAAACCAGATGTCTCTGAGGTTTGCCTCCCATCATAGTTACTAACCGGGGACTGACGACTTTCTTCCTTGTTTGCCTGGTTCAGTGTTCTGCTCTCTGCTTCTATGTTGAAACGTCTGCGTTCTGCCTCTGGGATATCTTTATCTTGGTTCTGATTTGGGGGCAGGGGGTTTGCTCTGTCATTGTGACGGGGCAAGGGTGACACTGGAAATGCTCCGTGGGAAGAATCGCTCGAGGGTGGTCCTGACGACTGTCCTCACAATTCCTCAGGGAGAAAAAGAATCTAAGCAGGCCCACTAGAGGCTCTTTCCGCTCAGCAGGTTCTCTGATTGAACACACCTACCACCGAGAACTCCTGGGTACCCCGGGATGGTTTGTGGGGTACTGGCACATAAAGTGATTCCAAGTAAAAAGAATCTTCTTAAAGAAATCAAAAGCCAATATTTCAATCCACAAATCTGGAGGTTCTGAGATGAAGAGAAATAATGACTTAGTCTCAGCTTTGAGTTCATCCCTTGGACTAAGTAGCTATTGCCGCATCCTTAATTCCATTGATTCGTGAGTACAGTCTCCTTACTAGCTTTAGAGCAACCTAATTTCCCATTCTTCTAAGGAAATGTTTCTCATGCTTAAACTGCTAATGCAATAACTGGAAAGTATTTGTTTTTTTTTATTATTATTTCAGCTCCCTATATAGGGCAATGACTGTGCACAGGACAGAGGCTTTCCAGATGCCATAGCTAGCTAGCTGCTTCTACAGGATGTCTCTGCCCTGCCTTTGGTTCCTGGGAAAAGACTCATTCACCCACAAGTCTTTTCCAGCAAACCTAGAAGGTCAAATTTCCAAGGGAAAAATATTATGGCAAAGGTTTCCCTCTCTATTTTAATTGATAATGCCAGATAAGACTAAATGCTTTCTTTTTTCTGGTCTCTGAGTGCTAAGTGAGGCTGGGGTTGTTTTGATCTGAAGTGTGTGCTAGGTCTGAGTAGTGCTGCTCTGTGCTTAGATCAACAGGCCCTGCCTCAAGAACATCTTCCTGGCAGTGGCCACCTAGGTACCTGTTCCAGCATTGGAGGGAAAGGAAGAAAGATGCACCTGAATGTGCAACCTAAACTTGACACCATCTCCTCTCATCACAGAACACTGACAGGTAGAAGCCATCCCTCTTCAAAACAAAGGGCCTGAGTGTAAGAGAATGGCAGGTCATGTCCAAAGCCATGGAGAGTGATGGTCCAGAGCAGAGGGTCTTTTTGAGGCCAGCGTTAAAGGGCTACAGTATGTACCTGTCAATCAAGAGAGCTCAGCCACCCTCAGGCAAAGACTTGGAGCCTTGTGCCTTGTTTCACTTATTTGTACAGTGATGGCTGTGAGGTAGAGGTCTCTGAAGGGTTTCAAGTTCAAAGAGACACCTTCTGAGTGTCCCTTGTGTGTTTGGCAAAGGAGGAAGGGGCTTCAGGACAGATGTCACATGATCCATGTTCTAAGCCGTAGAGAGCCTCTTCCCTTCACAAAGTGCCGGCCCTTTAAGAGTCAAGAATGAGAAGTGGGCGGTAGAGGGTTGACTTGCATGCAGATGAATTCCTGTTGCAACCTCCACATGTGTGGCTTTCAAGTCACTTCACATTCAGAACCTTGGTTTCCTCATCTGCAGCCTTGAAAGGTTTTGTTTTATTTTTCTAGGGAGACTGCTTAAATAGACAGTGCTTACCGAGACTAAACCATGTCAAAGCAAAGAATTTGCTGGAGTTTCCCTTGACTCCTGCTGTTCTCATCTGCCTTGTCTTCCTGTGGGAAGGCCTGGGCTCAGATGGTCCGAATCTTACCTGGAAGAACACCTCCTTGCCTTCACCTGACAGTGTATTTAGCCGGGATCCCACAGCTTGTGTGGTTCATTGATCCTGGAGCCTGGGAGCCTCCCTCTTTTCATACTCAGTCTCTCTGGCCCGAGTCTACAGTCCCTGGACCTGGTGCCCGTCTCTCTACTTTACCACTCCCTGTATCTCTTTGGCTTCTCTATCCTTAGCAGTGCTCACCTGTTGGATCTTGCCCCCAGTGATGTCTGCTGTGGTTCTCCACACCAGGCCTCAGCAGAAGTAGCAGGCTGGGATGAGTTGAGCTCATTAAAACCTCCGCCCTCTCCTTCCATCCAGGTCTCTTGGATACCTTTCTTCGATATGCCTCTTCCCTTGTACCATACCTCGTACTCCCAGGAAATGGCTTGCTGGCATCTCCTACAGCATTCATCTCAGGGAGGCAAGATTTGCCCTGGGCTTGGTTGATAATGGGAAGATTGTCACTAACAACCCTCAGGGGCCCAGAATTTTACACTAATGATATAGGTATATATAACGTTTGTTCTCATTATCTCTTCTGTTCCTCACAACAGAAGAGGCAGGAAGTAACAACAGGACACAGCAGGAAGTTCAAAAGAACAATGAGGCTTAGGGGATAAAATAACTTGTTCATTTTACCAGTAATGGATGGAGGAAGAGTTAGTTTTCTGACCCAAAGCTGTTTCTTTCCTACTGCTCAAGAGCAAGTGACCTGGGGCTCTGTTCAATAGGAACTCCCTCCTTCCTGGGTTTGGAGGCTCTTCATTAACTTTCATCATAGCCCTAGGAATAGGAGGAATCTGCCTTCCAGACAAGCCTCTGGTTCCAGAAATAGTTCCACTCCATCTGTATTTTCTCTTCTGGGTAAGCTGTATTCGTTGTGTCTTCCTTAGTTTATAGACTCAGGGGCACGGCATCTCCAAACTGCACATGATAATCCCAGCTTCCAGGCCAGTGGAATTATTATTCTGATCTTGGGAGACGCATGCATTCTTAGGAGCTATGGTGTTTAGAGACACAGAATCTAAATCTGAGGGGAAGGGAGGAAATATTTTGGTTCTCAGGGCTAGAGAGAGAGGCCTGCCTATTTTCTATCTCACATCCTAGACCTCTGCATGGACTAGAAACTGCCGTGTCTTTCGGGTGCTTGTTAAAAGTATAGATTTTAACTTACCAGGCAGCACGAGCATACTCTCCAGCTATGGTCAACTAGCCAGCACCCAAGCTGAGTCTTCAGTCTGTTACTGGTCCCTTCCTTGTAAGTGATGGGCTGCATTGTGAGATCTGTGACTCTCACGTGCCTGAGACTTGCTGCTTCACTTCTTTTGCTATGAATTGTGTGCCTTCATCAAAAGCAAGGTTATACAGGATATCATTATGATGAGTAAATGATTATGGCTCGCATAGGAAATATTTCCAGAAGGCTCCTGTGTAGAAGACTTGGCTGCCAGTCAATGTGATTTGGAGAAGCTATTGGATCATGACAGCTCCCACCTCCTTGGTGGATTTATTTATCAGTAGATTCATAATTTGATGTGAATTGGGAAGTGATGTGAACTGTGAATTTCAGAATGTAAACCACGGGGGACATGTCCTGTAGGGGTTTAGCTTACTTCTGTTCATGTCCACCATGAGGTGATCAGCTTTACTGTGCTCAACACAAGCCCGTGGAAACCAAACCAAACAATCATGGCATTAGCCCTCTAAAGCTGCAAGCCAAATCGACATTTAGGTTGACTTTACCAGTCATTCTGTCACGATTGTGAGAAGTGACTGGCACTTAAGGCACTTATTAGATGCACAGGTGACAATGGCAGATACACTGTGAGCAAGAAGGGCTCATTTATATCCAGACGGGTTTCCATTCTGGAAAGACAAACAGGATGATGAAGGAGGTCCAGCACCATCCTCTGCTGCTTCACTTCCTTGAGTGCTGGCCATTCATATCCTGTGTGTAGGGTTGGCCTTTGTTGTTGGCTTTTGGGATTCTTAGCAAAAGAAGAACCAGATCAGCCTTGGTAGACCCAGGGTCAGCCTCTCTCCATATTACTGGAGCCTCTTATTCATGACTCTTCCATACATATATTTCATGAAATGTAGTTGGTCATTATATCTCCGATTATTCTCTCTTATCCCCCGACTAACACTGAACCCCTTCTTTTCCCCCCAACAAGCCCACTTCTTGCTTTTTTCTTTGGTTTTCTGTTTTGTTTATGTTGTTGTTTGCGATCCGCTGAGTCTAGTTAGGGTTGTTTTGTGTGAGCATAGGCCTCATCAGTCTCTTGTGTAAAACTGAGATGTTCGCAAAGTATCAAACCTTTAATCCTTCAGGACCAGAGTTGCCTTGCAGACCCCATTCTGCCCGCTCCTGTTTGTGGTGACCTTTTCTACCATGGGAATCCTTTAGAAATCACATGGGATAGAGCAGGCACCCACCAATTCCCACCCTGGAAATCCTCACCCTGGAAAACTTAGCTTCCAAGGAACCCTATATAAAGCCTGCCTCCCGCTCAGTTCCTTGCTGCGTCTTACCCAAGCAGAGGAAGCCCGCCTCTTGTGTCTTTCCCAATAAATCTCTTGTGTGAGGTTTCTTGTGCAGTGTGACTTTGTGGTATTCACAGCAAGATCCTTTGTAAACATGAGATGCTGGCTAGAGAGTTAATTCCTCTGTATTAAGTAAGATGTTTGTAAAAGAAAATAGTGAGGAATTGAGGTTCCATTTATTGATTGTTTCTCTTAGAGCCTGCGCTGTTGGTGTTCTGTTCAGGAAGTATTCTCCTGTGGCGATGAGTTCTAGGGTCTTCCCCACTTTTTCTTCTAACCAATTTAGTGTGTCTGGTTTTATGTTGAGGTCTTTGGTCCACTTGAACTTTAGTTTTGTTCAGGGTGATAAATATGGATCTATTTTCATTATTCTGCATATAGACATCCAGTTGGACCAGCACCATTTGTTGAAGATGCTATCTTTTTTCCATTGAATGGTTTTGGCTTCTTTGTCAAAAATCAAGTTCCCATAGGTGTGTGAGTTTGTTTCTGGGTTTTCTATTCGGTTCCATTGATCCACTATTCTGTTTCTATGCCAATACCATGCAGTTTTTATTACTATTGCTCTGTAGTACTTGAGGTCAGGGATGGAGATATCTCCAGATGATCTGTTGTTGTACAGGATCATTTTGGAAATTCTGGTTTTTTTGTTTCTCCATATGAAGTTGAGAATTTTTCTTTCAAGGTCTGTAAAGAATTGTGTTGGTATTTTGATGGGAATTGCATTGAATCTGTAGATTGCTTTTGGCAGAATGGCCATTTTCACTATGTTAATCCAATCCATGAGCACGGGAGATCTTTCCATCTTCTGATATCTTCTTCAATTTCTTTCTTCAGAGATTTGAAGTTTCAATCATCCTGAGTGAGGTATCACAAAAGCAGAAAGAAACACATGGTATATACTCACTTATATAGACCTATAAGATAGGATAAACATACTGAAATCTATACACCTAAAGAAGATAAACAAGAAAGAGGACCCGGGGTAAGATGATCAATCCTCACTTATATAGACAAATGGGATGGACATTGAATGTAGGAGAAAACGAGCAACAGGACAGGAGCATACCACAGAGGGCCTCTGACTCTACCTAGCAATGCATCAAAGCAGATACCTAGAGTGGGGATTGGTGGGATTTCAAGTCTTGAGCTTAGGCAGGCTCAGGGATTGGTGGGGTTTTTTGAGCTCACAAATTGATGGGTTTTCAAACTCAGAAATGAGTTTTGATCCTTTACCCTACATGTGCCGCCAGCGTCTCCATGGGGAGGAAGCAAACTAAAGAAGACATGAAGAATACAAGACTTGTCTGAAAGCCAGCTCCTCGGCTCATGCTACTTCTGATCCAGTGTTCTGGCCTCTGGGAATACTCAGAAGCGTGGTGTGCCATGCTTCTTCTTTAGAAGTGTAATATGCCAAGCAGGCTGGCTGCCGGGTCATGCCTGCATTTTCTCCTGTAACTATTGCCCATTCTGATAGGTCAGTACTGTAAGCTCTTGTGTAGACCTTGTGTTTCTCCCTGTTCTTTCAAATACCCTAAATATCCTAATGACACCATTAGCCATTGCTAGTAGACTGGCATGTACCCACATCTCTTTGGACTTCACTTTTTAGGGGACTAAATTTAGATGAAAAATCAGAGACCCTCTCATAGAATTTGTCCATTGATAGCATTCATTTCTTTGTTCCTCTCCAGAAAGCATCCTGCATGGGTTTGTAATGTGGTCTTGTTCACTTTTTTAAAGCCTCAGTATATTTTTATTTTATCTTTTTGGTTTTTTTGAGACAGAGTTTCTCTTTGTAGCCTTGGCTGTCCTGGAAATTGCTATGTTGACCAGGCTGGTCTGGAACTCACAGAGATCCAGAGTTCCACCTGCCTCGGCCTTCTAAGTGCTGGGATTAAAGGCATCCACTACCACCTGGCAAGCCTCAACATATTCTAAAGAAAGATTTATAATTCCTTCCCTGAGGCCCATCCCCACCAAGATTCTAGAACTTTTCCAATAAGGCCATATTTAGAGTCACTGAAGTGTGATCTACCTGCTCCTGCAACTTAACACCTTCTGGGTCTATTTGAGCCTCATATGATGCCCTGCTTGAGCATGTGATGCTTTTGTACAAGGGCTGCATTTTATATTTTGTGTGTTCATATTGATAACAAAATCATGGGCCATAGCTGCAAGCCTATTAGATTTCAGTTTGAAATATGCCCCACAGCTTCTGTGCGAATTCTTGGCTCCTAGCTAATGTTGGTTTTGGGAAGTTCTAGAAATTTTCTGTTTGGAGGAGGTAGGTCACTGGAAGTGTGTCGTGGAAGGCCGTGTCTTGTCTTGATCCTTCCATGCTTCTCCTGCTTGGCTTCCTGTCTGCTCAGAGGTAGGCAGCCTCGCCTCCTTTTCCTCGTGTTCTCACTGCTGTGCTCTTCTGGAGCCAAGTAACCTCGGAGTGAGCCTTTGAAGTCACGAGGAGGAGAAGTCTGTCCTTCGCGCTGCTCTTGGGGATTTTGATCACAGTTATAAGAAAAATAACTAATACAAATGTAGAGCTTTGCTTTACCTAAATATGACAACATGATTTTTAAGCCTTCGGGACAGATTGGTGGGAGAAATTTGAAGAGTTTGGAGATGTGGATTAGAGAAACCATTGCATGTCGTCAGCAGCTAAGCTTGGTGGGGGATTCCTGTTCTTCTGCTGAGCCACAGTCGCAGTAATGTCTTTTCTTTTAGATTTTTCTGATAGGATGTCTCTTGCCATGCAAAAATTTTTAAATCTTTGTGTGTATGTGATCTGTGTACATTTTTGTGTTTCTATGTATGATTGCAGGCACAGACATGCCGTGGCACACCGAAGGACATCAGAGGACACTGTCACATGTCAGTCCTCACCTTCCACCTTGAGATGAGAGTGCTTGTTCACTGTGGGTGGCCTGCTATAGTCTAGATGGCCAGAGGGACCCTGCTGTCTCCACGTCCCCTCTCACTGCAGGAACACTGAGGTTGCAGGTGGGTGCGACCACATCTGGATTCCTGTGGATTCTGGGGACCTAAACCCTCATCTTCATGGTTGAACAGCAGGTGCTTTACACACTGGGCCAACTCTCCAGCCTCCAATTTTTCAAATATACTTTGCTTATACAGATTTTTTTCTTGCCATGCTGTTTATTGTTTTTTACTTTAATAAATGTTTTTTAATTACCCAGTGGTGAAATTTTTAGACAACCACAGATTCTTATAAAAAATAAAGGCTAACATTATCTCATTGCAGAAAGGAAAAAGCCATGAACCAAGTTATAAAGATTGAAGAGAGGGCTGTTGGCTTAAGTGAATTTTTATTGTACAGCATTACATTCATTAATTTGGCCGTTATGTAGTATTTATTGAGTTTCCATTCTGTGCACTGGACCGCTCAGTCTTCTTCTCCGAGCTGAACATTGCTAGTTGGAGCCCTGAGGGCAAAGTTAGCTGCAATAAGAGGTCAAACATTCATGCCACACTTTTGAGATAAACGATTTTAGTGATGGCTGCCTTGACATCCTTGTTCCTCAGGGTGTAGATGAGGGGGTTGAGGACAGGTGTGAGGATGGCATATACCACGTTACCCATGATGTGGAAGTCCAGCGGCAGGTCAGCCCTGTAGGCCACATAGGCTACAGTAATGGATGAGTAGTAGATGCCCACTACCAGGAGGTGGGAGCTGCAGGTGGAGAAGGCTTTGGAACGCCCTTCCTTGGAGTTGATACGAAGCACTGAGGCCAGGATGCAGGCATAGGAGAGAAGCACCAGGAGGAGGGGGAGGAAGGACACCACCATGGCGATGCAGAAGCCCATGAGGGTCTGGGGACTGGTGTCTGAGCAGGAGGCCTGGACCAGAGCCAGATGGTCACAGAAGCAGTGGTAGATGTAGGCGATGTTATTGTATACCATCTGAGAGGTCTGTACCACTGCTGGTACAGGCAGGAGGAGGGCGGTGATCCAGGCACTGGCTGCCAGTGCAGTGTTGGTCTGTGGGGTCATGTGGACAGGGTAGTGCAGAGGACGGCAGATAGCCACATAGCGGTCATAGGCCATGACCACCAGGATGAAGGCTTCTGAGCATGTAAAGCTTTGGAAAAGGTACATCTGCAGTAAGCAGGAAGGGAAATTGAGGAAGTGGTCTCCGAGCAGGAATAGGGACAGCATCTTAGGGATGGTGGTTGTGGTGAAAAGGATGTCTAGAGCTGAGAGGTTGATCAGGAAGAAGTACATGGGCTTGTGCAGGCTGGGCTCTGCCACCACAGCCACCAGGATCAGGATGTTGCCCACCAGGATAAGCAAGTAGAACAGAAGGAATAGAAAGAACACAGGAAGGTAGAAGGGCTCTGGCAGAGAGGGGATGCCCACTAGGTAGAAGACAGTAGAGCCATCGACTGATCCATTGCAGCTTGTGGCCTCCATAGGGGAACAGAGCTGGAGGTCTGGGTCATAGGCTGCTGGGACATCTGAAAATCAGAGAAACAAAGAATTCTATCACAATAATCCCATAGTGTTTATTCTTAATCAGCCTGAGCACAGTTGTTTATAGCCAGCTCCAGAGGGCTGATGGTAGGCTGTGGGACTGATATAAGGCTGAGCCCTGGCTCTACCAAACACTGGTTAAGAGTCTACCAAACAGGAGATGAGTGACAATGCAAATGAAGAAGAAGGACCCATATCCCAGACTTTCCCACGGGAAAATCAGAGGTAAATGTTTGGTGGTCAGATCACCATCACAAAAATGCCTTGGAAAGATTCCCCCCAGGCCTCATCTCTGACTCCACACTACGTGATTTAGATTTTTGGATCTCCGACACCAAGCTCCTCAACCCGTGCCCTCCTTTTGCACTCACTCAAAGTGACAGCACATGGCTTCGGAGAGACAGCGTTGTCCAAGGTTCCCAGTAGCACATTGCAGTTTACACATTCATTAGGCCTCCTCCTTGCTTGTGGTCCTTGACCTGGGACTCTTTTGGTTGCATGCAAGCTGGGTATCTGAGCCTTTGCTTCTTAGTAGGGTACAGTAGTAGGCCATGGGTGCCCAGCATCCTGCTCAAACAACTAGGAAAACCTGGATAAGTGACATGGATCATCATTTTGTTGAGATAGGATCTCATATAGCCTCGCCTGGCTTTGCATTCACAGTGGCGCCGAGGCTGACCTTGCACTCCTGAGCCACTGTACCAAGTGCTGAGATCACAGGCTTGCACCGCCACATTCTAGAAATCAACGTGAAGAAGCACAGATGCAGTATGGATGGAATGAACTGGACTTCCACAGGCCTCTTCCGGGGTGAATATAAAATTACTGACTTTTTCTCTCCTCAGAGAGTATTTGATTTGGTGACCATCATGGGGCTGGTTTGAATTAAGCAGGGGAACTTGGGTATGAGAGAAACCAGCAAGCTTTTGTCAATGAATAAAGGCTTACAATGTAGATTAAATGCTTAAAGCACTCTGAATGTATAGCAGTCTTTCCCATAAGTCACTTGAATCCTGGGGCTGTGCAAAGGAGGCTGGAGGGCTAAACTTGACTAAGATCTCCCAGGAGCCATTGGTACATAAAAGGCCAAAGGAGAGGGCTTGCTTCACACATACACTGCTCTGCTCTTAGCATTTCCCAAAGATTTGAAGCTGTGTGTATGTGGGAAAGCAGGGTGTGGAGGTGGGTGGGAAGGACAGCCAAGCGCCTTACCAGTACCTTCCAAAATGAAGCCAATCTCCCACCATCTCCTCTGTCAGCACTGAGAAGACAGAGAACCCTAACCCAGAAAAAGTTAGACTCTTACTGGGATTGAAGCAACCAAAAACCTAAATCAAATACCAATTAGCCTGAAATGTTCAGTACCTGATTCTACCTGCCTAAGAGAGAAATGGGAAGTGTGTCTGCTAAGACATATTTGTTATCAAAAGTGTCCAATGCATCTATTATTAATAATGTCAGCTCACAAAAAATTATTAGGTAAAGTCAGGAGAATATGATCAGAAGGGAAAATATACTATAAATGTTATACAAATGATCTAAGGCTGGGTTGTAGCCCCATAGTAGAGCATTCACTTAGCACATACAAGACCCTGGATTCAATTCCACAATATTGCAAAACAAAATGAAGTAAAATATACAAGTAAATTAGTTAATTTAAAAAGTCTAGATCCCTAAATGACCAAACAAGGACAAAAGTATGAATGCTCATATTTCATATAGAAAAATGTTTATGAAAATGACTTGAGAATTTCAACAGAAAATTGGAATCTATTGAAACATATCCCAGAACTAAAGTATCTGGTATTGGAAATTAAAAACTTGAAGCCAGGTGTGGTGGTGCATGCCGTTAGTTCCTGCACTTGGGAGGCAGAGGCAGTCGGATCTCTGTGAGTTCAAGGTCAGCCTGGTCCACAGAGCAAGTCCAGGACAGCCAGGCCTATTACACAGTGAAACCCCGTCTTGAAAAACAAACAAAAAGAACTTGATGAATAGGCCAAGGTCTGGATCAAGTTAACACCGACAGGCAGCCACAGAGCTAGAACTCAGCCTGGACCTCTCCCCACCAACCCTGTGTTTTGCCTTGCTTTCCCCTCAGGGAGTCTGGAAGCTCAGGTGTCATGAGCAGACGGATGGGCTAAGCCTTTCCCTTACAGTCTATTCCTGTGCTAACAGTGACACTTCATTGGCATTTCAGAGGCATTTGTCAATCTCTGTAAGTGTGAAGTGAAGATGTGCCTCCATCTCCATTATCAATGAAGGCTGCTGGCATGTTTTCCTGACCCTTCACTGTAGGAACCCTGTTGAAAGTGTGTCTGGGAGTGATCCCTACAATCTTAGCAGAAAAAGCAGAGGATTAACCCACAATGATCCAACCTGCCTATGCCTGCCACCTCATTACCTAATGCCAAAGACATGTAAACTGCATTTCCCTGAAAGGTATGAAAGGTCAAGAAGTTGCTGTGCTGTGTATGGAATGTCTTGGACTTGGATCAAGTTGGATCTCCAATGATGGAGGTTCAAAGCCATCAGTCCAATTACAGCCTCTTCCCCTCCTCTGCTTCATCCATCAAAGAGTGAAGAGGCTGGTGTGAAGGCTCAAGGCCAGAAATAGGGAAGCCAGCAAACGCCTTTCAGAGGCAGGTCTTGAACCCCAAATGTCCCAGCTCACTATTTGACCACCCATAAGTCCTTTCTCTTGCCCCATACTTTTGTGACACTCTCAGATGTTACCTCTTCCAAGGAGCTTCCCCCAGTTCTGCGTGGCTCAGGGGCTCACAAAGTCCCCGTGTTTTCCTCTGTCACCATCAAATTACGAATTCGGCTCTGGCTGCACCAGCCAGGAGCACTTTCAGGATCATAATGGAGTCTGAGCGTTTCTATTGACCACGGCACCCTGCCCTTCCGAGGAGCTGTCACTGCAGGCAGAGGCTACAATGTGGCTCCTTCAGCTTGCCTCGTGTTGCTGGTGATCATGAAACATTGAAGCAGCCATTAGTGATGAAATCAATGAAACTGGCTTAACCCATCCTTTCATTATACAGAAGGGGACACAGAATGAGGCTTGGAAATGGGCTGTGATTGTCCCAAGGCCACAGGGAAAATGGACTCTCAGGATCAGAAATAAAGTATGAGCTGGTCTCAGTGGTCGGACTCTCTGGGGCCAGGGATAAGTCCGAAATGAGCCTGTCTGCCCTACAGACTGGGACCACTGCGCAGCCTAGCAAGTGAGGCCTTTGTGCTCACTCCAAAAACTCTGCAAGTTCTGGCTCTCCTAAGCTGCTTTTCCAGCGGAGTAGGTCTGGGAGCTTGAGCCAAAGAGGAGCAAGAAAATGCTTCTGGAGGAATTTGGTCCTTGATGCTCTGTTTTAGAAAGCATTGGCCTAGAGAGTTAGATTACCCTCTACCTTTACTCTGTAACCCAGAGTAAGTGACTTTATTCTGAATTACAATTTCAAAGGTATGTGGGCGTTTCCAGCTACTGAGGGTGTGAAGGGGCCTGGTAGGGTTTTCTCCGTTGGAATACTCTAACAGTGCCAGAGTGAGCCAGAGAGAGGAAGAAAGGAAGCAGTCATCCAAATGTCCAGGCTGCTGTTGCGCTTTGCAGACAGCGTCCCTACGGCACAGTCCCGCAAGGAGTGGTTGTGCTTCTCAGCAAATGAGGAAACCGGGGGTCAGAGGAGGTCAGGCCCTCACCCAGGGAAACAGAAGGGGAGATTGTTTCTGTAGCCAGTCAGCCACGAAGATCTGAACACACCCGGCAAACAAGGGTTTTGGCTGCTGGCCAGCCTCGTGCCTTGATTGCTGTTTGGGGGCTCTGAGCTCAGTCCTCACATCTGTAAAATAAGGGTTTAGAAAAGAGAAACATTTTTGAAGTCCTCTGTGCTTGTGGCTAGAAAGGAGGTTTAGAGGTAGCTATCTCATGACCCAAGCCTTTAAAAATGTACATCAAGACACCCCCACTCCCCAGTGTGTGCTTGTGTGTGCTTGTGTGTGTGTGCAGTGTGTGCGTGCACCTGCGGAGGCGGAGGCCACTGCTGAGTGCTGTCCTCAGTCACCTCTGACCTTCTGGGGGCTCTCATAGAAGCTGGAGCCCAGAGATTGGCTGCACTGGCTGCCCAGGGTGCTCTGGGGTTGCAGCTGTCGCTGGCCCGCTCTTCCGCTAGCACTGGAAGCAGCTGGGTGCTGCCATGCCCTGTTTTTAATGTGGCTTCTGGGGGTCTGAACTCAGGTCCTCATGCTGACATGGCAAGCACTTTCCTGACAGAGCCGTTTCCCTGGGCCAGCCTCTGTTTTTAAGTTCCTGCTGCAAGCTTGAGTCTTCGGGGCCTGGGGCACGGCACTTCAAGGCAGCCTGACACTCTCACAGGCTTCTGACTGTGCTCATCCCATAGATGGGGGTGTGTGTGAAGCACAGAGTCTGAGTCTATTCACTCCAGGCTTAGGCCTGGTCTGCATCCTGGCTCCACCGCCCTCCCCTTCTCTGACCTGAAGTTCCCTCACCAAGACTCAGAATGTTGAGAGGTGCTTCTTTCCAGTAAGAAACTCCGGGTCTCTGCTGTCATGGGCTTTGCCTCCTGGCAAGTCCCTCCTCCCAGACTTGTAGTCACCTCAGATCACTGCAGGTCTCTGACCTGCCATAGTGTCTGATCCTGGATCATACAGACCAGGTCCACACCACCGGGAACCGGGCCATCCACATGTTAGGTCAGTGTACCCAGCCTGCACTGGGGCCCTGCAAGTTCTCGGTGCTCTTGACCTTTTTCTCCACCCTAGCCTTTGCCTGCTTCTGCATTCTCCACCCCCAGCCAGCTCACCCGCCAAATCTGGTCTACCTAGTGATCTGTGGAGTCATCACACTTGGACTTGGTGAAAAGAGCCAGAGAGGGGCTGGGCCACGGCTCATTAAACCCTCATTCCCTCCCTGGAGTCAGGCCTGCAGGGACTCTTCCTTCAAGCTGGCCCTCCTATGGGACCACAGAGCCAGACAGCAACTTCATGAAGTAAAGTAGGAGTCCTGGCTCTGGGGTTTGCTGATAACGAAATGCCAGCATTAACAAGCCTCGTGGGTTCTAGAATCCACCGCCTGAAACAGATACGCTCTTAATTTCCCATCTCAATTTCACAACCACCAGGGAAGATGTCAAGACTGTTCTGTCCCACCCTTTTAGGTTTGAGGCAAAAGGAAGGAGTTGAGGATGGGTCCCTCACCGCCCAAGCCCCTAAAGATGTGCGGCAGAACTATAGATGTGAAATGATGCATGCAGGCGTACAGCGTGCCAAAGCCCGGGTTTGAGTCAGGGCTCCAACTCAGCAATATGTCTTCTATTGGCTGAGATCAGGGTATCACTGAGCCTCAACTCAATGATTTCATGACGTTTGACACTGGGCTCCCTGGAACTGGAGTTACGTATATTTGTGGGCTGTCATGCAAGTGCTAGGACTAGAACTCAGCTCCTCTGGAAGAGCATCTGGTGCTCTCAACCGCGGAGCCGTCCCTCCAGCCCGCCCCAGTGTAGAATTAAATCAACTTGGTTATATTGTGTAACATGCCTTGGCTTATCGTAAGGCTTGGAAGCTTTTAAAAACACATTTTTTTCTAAGTTTTTATTAACTTTTTTAGTATTGTTCAAAATAATGAGTTCCAGTATGAAATTTCGCAAGTGTGTGTCGTTATTCTTTGTTCATGGACACCCCTGTCTTACCCTCTATTGTACCCCCTAACTAGTCACTCTCCCTCCTCCAAACTGTCCCTTCACTGCTTTCACAGCGGGTATATATGTGCTTAAATCTCTACTTGTAAGAGAAAAGGTAAAACGTGAGCTGTTTCTGTCTTTTCCCAGTTATTCTCCCCACTCAGTCCTTTACCCAATGAGTCCTCCTTTTGCTTTCATGTCATTTACATATGCAGATATTTAAATTCGATTTTTAAATTTTTTTAGAATTAATTCACTTCTTATCCTGATTGTAGGCCCCTCCCTTGTCTCCTCCCAGACCCACCCTCCTTCCTTATTTCCCCTTATTCCCCTCCCCTAATCCACAGAAAGGGGGACACCTCCTCCCCTTCCATTTGACCTTAGCATATCAAGTCTTACCAGGACTGCCTGCATCCTCTTCCTCTCTGGCCTGGAAGTGATCAAAGAGTGGGCAACCAAGCCCATGTCAGAGGTAACTCCTGCTCCCCTTACTAGGGAACCCACATGGAGACTGAGATACTTATAGGTTACATCTGAGCAGGGAGTCTAGGTCCTCTCCATGCATGGTCCTTGGTTGGTGCATCAGTCTCTAAAAGACACCCTCCCCCCACTCTGGGTCCAGATTTGTTGGCTCTGTTGGTCTTCTTGTGGAGCTTCTATCCCCTCCGGGTCCTTCTATCCCTCCATTCTTCCATAAGACTTCCTGTGCTCTGCCTGTGGGTCTCAGCGTTTGCTTTGATGCTGGGTAGAGTCTTTTAGAGGACATCTATGGTCAGCTCTTGCCCTCTTCCCTCTCTTCAATTGCTCCTGGTGTCTCTTCTATTTGCCCTTCTGAGTGAGAATCAAGCATCCTTCCTAGGGCTCTCCTTATTTAGTCTCTTTAGGCCTGTGGATTTTAATATGGCCATCCTGTATTATATGGCTAATATCACTTATAGGTGAATACATTCCATGCATGTCTTTCTGGTTCTCCTTCTCAGAGTGATCTTTTCATCCTGAAACTATCTTTTCTAGTTCCATCCATTTTCATCATTTCCTTGTTTTTAATAGCAGAGTGTATTCCACTGTGTAAATGAACTACAACTTCTTTATCCATTCTTCCGTCTAGGTTGTTTGCAGATTCTGGCTATTATGAATAAAACTGCTATAAACATAGTTGGGCAAATGTCCTTGTTGTATGGTGGAGCATCTTTTGGGTATATGCCCAGAAGTGGTATAGCTGGGTCTTGAGGTAGCGCTATTCCCAATTTTCTGAGAAAGTGCCCAATTGATTTCTAAAATGGTTGTACAAGTTTGCATTCCCACCAGCAACGGAGGAGGGTTCCTCTTTCTCCACAGCCTCGCCAGCATGTGCTGTCACTTGAGTTTTTTATCTTAGCCATTCTGATGGGTATAAGATGAAATCTTAGAGTCATTTTGATTTTCATTTCCCTGATTACTAATAAAATTTAATTTTTTATATGAGAGAAAATACACTTATCTGACTCTTGTTTATTTTGCTTAACCTAACAAATTCCATTTTCATCTATCTTCCTTTTGGTGGTGATGTTTGCTTTTGGGTGTCTTTGTTTTTGTTTTTTGAGACAGGGTCTCTCTCCATAGCCCTGGCTGTCCTGAAACGTCACTATGTATACCAGGCTGGTCTTGAACTCATAGAGATCCACCTATTTCTACCTCCCAAGTACCGGGGTTAAAAGTGTGCACCACCATGCAAGCCTCATCTGTTCCTTAAATTGTGGGATCTCATTCATTATTTCTTGTCAAATCAAACTTCAGTGTATAAGTTTGTCACATTTTCTCATTGCTCTTGGACATCCAGACTATATTTTGGCTAGTGTAAACAGTGCTTCAATAAGCATGGACACACAATTGTCTCCACGGCATATGGATTTAGATTACTTTGGGTATACACCAGAAGTGTGTCTATGGTGGTTCTATTTTTTTTTCAGGAGCTCATTACTAATTACCACATTGGCTGTACTAATTTTCAATTCTACCAGCAATGTTCAAGGACCCCTTTTACCATGTTCTTACCAGCACATTTTTGTTGTTTGATTTCTTCTTCTTTTATTATTTGCATATGTACAGGCATTCACGTGCATGTGCCATGGTGTGTGTGCTGAGGCTGTTTCTCTCCTCCTCCTATGGAATTCAGGGGTTGAACTTGGGTGGTCGGTCTTGTATGGCAAACACTTTTATAGGATGAGCCTTCTTGTTGGCTTCTTGATAATAATAGTTCTAACAGGTGAGAAGGGCTCCCAATGCCATCCATGTTGATTTGCATTTCCCTCTGATGGCTTAAGATGTTGAATATATTTCATCTGTGTTTCCACTTTTGAGAACTGTCTGTTCAATATATTTGTCTGTTTTTTGATTGGGTTATTTGATTGGGGATATTTTATTTTTTTAATCCTTTATAGCTGCTGGCTGTTGACTACTGACATGTCCAGCTGGCAGAACTCTCTCCCATACTGTACCCTCTTTGCTCCTTTAACACTTCTTTTCTCTGTTAGTTCATGCAGTCTCACTTGCCAATTCTTGCTATTTCTTCTTGGTATCAGAATTCTTTTCAGAAAGTCTTTGCTCATTCCTGGACCTTGAAGCTTTTTCCTGTGTTTTTTTCTCTAGCAATTTCAGGATCTCAAGTCTTTCCTTGAAAATTTTTATCCCTTTTGAATTGAATTTTGTATAAAGTGAAAGGTAGGGAGGATGTAGTTTCATTTATGTGTGTGCTTGTGTGACTGTGTCTGGCAATATTTTCTCCAGTGTCTGTTTCTGGTCCTCTTGCAGAAAAGCAGGTAGTTTCCGTTTCTTTGGTCTGTTGGCATCCATCCTTTCCCTTTCTGTATGTGTGTCTTTGCTAGTTAGGTATGTTTCTTCTAGACAATAAACATGCCTTTTCTTTTAAATCCAATTTCCTAGTCTGCATTTGCAACCACAATGTTAGGATGTTTTTCATTGAACATTGTTGCAGAGAGAATTTGCCCAATTCCTGTAATTCTATGATTGTTTCATTTCCATGTATGATTAGAATATTGTTTTTTGTTTGTGTTAAACCATGCCCTATGGATTTAGACTCTTCCTCTCTGCCATACTTTTTAAAATTATTATTTACATGAGAGTTTTGCCAGCATGCATGTATGTGCATGGCATGCATGAGTGATGCCTAGAAAATAGGCATTGGATCTCCATATGTTCATGTACAGGCACTTGTGTCTGCCACACACACTGAAAAGCATGAACAGAGATTTTGGGTTAGAGATAAATTTGCAAATGCAGCTCTTCGTTTTGGTGTCACAGAGGTAAATATTGAACCTATTTCAGGAGAGTTCTCATTTCTCTTAAATTAAAAATAATCCCGTAGATTTACTGGACTGATGTTTCTCTCACTGTTTCTTGTTTCTCAGACACTACCACAGAGATCCTTAGTAAGCAGTAGAAAGCCACCATTTGGCAGCACAAGAATAACTGGAGGCTATTTAGTTTGTGTTACTGAAACTAGAAAAATGACACAGGCTAAAAGGATCCACAATGAGGTAACAATTACAGAATGGTAGTAAGTAGAAAACAAATAAACATAAACAAAGTTTTATATTCCCCTTTAAAATGCTTCTTATTTTATTCTGTTTTTCATAAGATAGCAAAAAGCATTGGCAACGATTTCTTTGTAGAAATCCAACATTCTAAGACTTACTGTTGTTAGATTCTGAAGCAGCCTAAAGAGATGGGAGACAGAACAGCCTAGAGACTGTTCCCAACAGACTGCACTGTTATTCCAAACATCGAGGGATAGACACAGTGGGAAAGGGTGTCTGCCAAAGGGAAGGGCATACATTTGGAGTTTATATAGTGGTTTGGGGAATGGGAGATTAATTAAGCAGCTCCAGGGAGCTATGTGCCATTCCACAACTTCTCCCTCCTGGAGTTGTTTGTTTAGACAAGGCTGTTTTAGCTTTAGAAACGGTCTTGCCCAGCTACCTGGATGCAGGTCATTATGGATGACTAAGTTTGATGATGATGGTGATCGGAAAGAGACTGGAGTTTCAACATAGGGCTTCAGTCAAGGTCTGGAAGAGTTTGTTCACACTTTATTCCAAATTACAAAATTATGAGTTGAAATAGGATTTGTTCTATTCCCTCTAAGAATAAAACTGATCTCACTTCTAGGAAATGACTGGCCACAGCCATAACAGCAATTATCAGAACTTATTTGAACTTTTTGAATTATTCAATGATGGTTCCATGCAAGTGTACATACTTCTGAAAGCTGGTCATGCAAACCATTTTACTCCAATAAAACTTCTGCAGCTGGAGGCAAATCAGTCCCCCTCCTACCTGGAAGGCCCACCAACTTCTGGTCTAAATATGAAACTTACAACATAGCCTTATGTACTGTGAGCCTGGTTGCCAGCTGATGGAGTTTGGGGAAGCAACTAGATTCTTAGGGTCTTGACCTAATTAATGGATTAGTTCTTTTTAAGAGAAGGAAATGAGTAAGAAGTTGGGCTTAGCTTGACTAAGTAGCCTATGGGAGCCTGTTTTTGTGGCTTACTTTAGCCATTTCATATAACTCTCTTCTCTTCCCCCTCTCCTGTCCTCTCTCTCCCTGTATCTCTGTCTGTCTCTGTCTCTCTCTTTCTTCTATTCCTATCTACATTCTCCATTGATGTTTCTGTTCAAGCACTTAGAGCTAATCAACCATGAGCCAAACCCTCTGAAACTATGAACCAAAATAAAGCACTTATTCCTTAAGTTGTTTCTGCCAGGTATTTCTGTCAGCACTGTGGGAAAGGTAAATAATACAACCCATTTCTACAGCCCTGTGCAATAACAACCTGTGAAGCTCAGAAGCAGACTGCCATACAGCACAGCACCCCATGTGTAAGCCATTGTCCATGATCCACTTCCTGATGAAAAGCAACCTAGGGGAGAAAGGATTTGTTTTGGCTCACAGTTCTGGCCCTAAGCCCATTGTTTTGAGAAAGACAAAGCATCAGATACTTGAAGCAGCTATTCATGTCCAGTCAAGAGCAGAGAGAGCATAAGTGCATGCACTCATACTGCTCAGTGCACTTTCTCCAGCCTTGCACAGCCTAGGAGCCAAGCGCAGGGAATGGTGCCACCCATAGAGGGCTGGATCTTCCTACATCAATTACTGCAATGAAGACAGTCCCCCCCAGATACACCACAGGCCAAACTGGGCTACAAGATCTCTCACTGAGATGCTCTTCCTGGGAGAGTTTAGATTGTAGCAACTTGTACTTAAGACTATCACAGAGTCAGATAAACAGAGCCTTATTTCAAACATTGAACAGTGGTGCAAATTAATTATGTATTTCTGTATATTTAATAGTAATGTCCCTTTGCTTTACTTTTTATTGTAATAGTCTTTTTTTTTCTTGGTTAGTCTAACTAAATGTTGATATATCCAAATAGCCATCCGAGGCTTCGTTTTCTGTTTTATTTTAATTCTATTTTGTGTATTCCTGCTTTAATTTTTTAATTTTTTTATTAATTGTATTCACTTTGTATTCCCCCTGTAGGTCCCTCCCTCCTCCCCTCCCAAACCCTTCTTTCCTTCCCCTTCTCCACACATGCCCCTCCCCAAGTCCACAGATAGGGGAGGTCTTCTTTTCCTTCCTTCTGATCCTAGTCTATTAGGTCTCATCAGGAGTGGCTGCATTGTCTTCCTCTGTGGCCTGGTAAGGCTGCTCCCCCCTCAGGGGGAGGTGATCAAAGAGCAGGCCAATCAGTTCATGTCAGAGACAGTCCCTGTTCCCATTACTAGAGAACCCACTCGAAGGCTGAACTGCCATGGGCTACATCTGTGCAGGGGTTCTGGGTTATCTCCATGCATGCTACTTGGTTGGAGTATCAGTCTCAGGGAAGACCTCTGTGCTGAGATTTCTTGGTTCTGTTGCTCTCCTTGTGGAGCTCCTGTCCTCTCCAGATCTTACTATTTCCCACTTCATTCATAAGATTCCCTGCATTCTGCCCAAAGGTTAGCCATAAGTCTTAGTATCTGCTTTGATAGTCTGCAGGGCAGAGCCTTTCAGAGGCCCTCTGTGGCAGGCTCCTGACTTGTTTCCTGTTTTTGCCTTCTTCTGATGTCCATCCTCTTTGCCTTTCTAGATGGGGGTTGAGCATTTTAGCCAGAGTCCTACCTCTTGATTAGTTTCTTTAGGTGTACAGATTTTAGTAGGTTTATCCTATATTATATGTCTATATGAGTGAGTATATACCATGTGTGTCTTTCTGCTTCTGGGATAGCTCACTCAGAATGATCTTTTCCAGTTCCCACCATTTACCTGCAAATTTCATGATTTCCTTGTTTTTCATTGCTGAGTAGTATTCCATTGTGTAGATGTACCACAATTTCTGTATCCATTCCTTAGTTGAGGGGCATCTGGGTTGT
>CM053758.1:72871691-73000502 GCA_028658305.1 Pachyuromys duprasi | reverse complement strand
TTTTGGATATATGCCTAGGAGTGGTATAGCTGGATCTTGAAGAAGCCCTATTCCTAGTTGTCTGCAAAAGCACCAGATTGATTTCCAGAGTGGTTGTACAAGTTTACATTTCCACCAGCAGTGGAGAAGGGTTCCCCTTTCTCCACAACCTCTCCAGCATGTGTTGTCACTTGAGTTTTTGATCTTAGCCATTCTGTTGGGTATAAGGTGAAATCTCAGGGTCATTTTGATTTGCATTTCCCTGATGACTAATGACGTTGAGCGTTTCTCTGCCATTCGATATTCCTGTATCAAGAATTCTCTGTTTAGCTCTGTTCCCCATTTTTTAATTGGATTACTTGATTTGTTGCTTTTTAACTTGTTCAGTTCTTTATATATACTGGATATCAGCCCTCTGTCAGATATAGGGTTGGTGAAGATCCTTTCCCAATCTGTAGGTAGTCGATTTGTTTTGACAACAATGTCCTTTGCTTTACAGAAGCTTTTCAGTTTCATGAGGTCCCATTTGTTGATTGTTGATCTTAGAGCCTGTGCTGTTGGTGTTCTGTTCAGAAAGTTGTCTCCTGTGCCAATGATTTCCAGGCTCTTCCCCACTTTTTCTTCTAACAAGTTTAGTGCGTCTGGTTTTATATTGAGGTCTTTGATCCACCTGGACTTTACTTTTGTGCAGGGTGATAAGTAAGGATGTATTTGCATTTTTCTACATGTAGCCATCCAGTTAGATCAGCACCATTTATTGAAGATGCTATCTTTACTCCATTGTATGGTTTTGGCATCTTTGTCAAAAATCAGGTGTCCATAAGTATGTGGGTTTATTTCTGGGTCTTCTATTCGGTTCCATTGATCCACCAGTCTGTTTCTATGCCAGTACCATGCAGTTTTTATTACTGTTGCTCTATAATACAGCTTGAGATCAGGGATGGAGATACCTCCAGAAGATCTTTTATTATAGAGGATTGTTTCAGCAATTCTGGGTTTCTTGTTATTCCATATGAAGTTGAGAATTTTTCTTTCAAGGTCTGTAAAGAATTGTATTGATAATTTGATGGGGATTGCATTCTGTAGATTTTGGTAAGATGGCCGCTTTTACTATGTTCATCCTGCTAAGCCATGAGCATGGGAGATCTTTCCATCTTCTGATATCTTCTTCTAATTCTTTCTTCAGAGACTTGACATTTTTTTTTTCATACAAGTCTTTGACTTGCTTGGTTAGGGTCACACCAATGTACTTTATGTCTTTTGTGGCTATTGTGAAAGGTGTTGTTTCCCTAATTTCTTTCTCAGCCCTTTTGTCTTTTGTATACAGGAGAGCTACTGATTTTTTTTTAGTTAATTTTGTATCCAGCCACTTTGCTGAAAGTGTTTATCAGCTGTAGGAGTTCCCTGGTAGAATTTGTGGGGTCACTCAGGTATACTCTCATATCACCTGCAAATAGTGATACTATGACTTCTTCCTTTCTGATTTGTATCCCCTTGATCTCCTTTAATTGTCTTATTACTCTAGCAAGGACTTCAAGAACTATATTGAAGAGATATGGAGAGAGTGGACATCCTTGCCTTGTCCCTGATTTCAGTGGAATTGATTTAGGTTTCTCTTCATTTAGTTTAATGTTGGCTATAGGCTTGCCGTATGCTGCCTTTACTATGTTTAGGTATGTGCCTTGTATCCTTGATCTCTCCAAGACTTTAAACATGAATGGATGTCGGATTTTGTCAAATGCTTTTTCAGCATCTAAGGAGATTATCATGTGGTGTTTTGTTTTGTTTTGTTTCAGTTTGTTAATATGGTGGATCACATTGATGGATTTCCATATATTGAACCACCCCTGCATGCCTGGGATGAAACTTACTTGGTCATAGTAGATGATATTTTTGATGTGTTCTTGGATTCGGTTTGTGAGTATTTTGTTGAGTATTTTTGCATCAATGTTCATAAGGGAGATTGGCCTGAAATTCTCTTTCTTTGTTCGGTCTTTGTGAGGTTTAAGTACCAAGGTGACTGTGGCTTCATAGAATGAGTTTGGTAATGTTCCTTCTGTTTCTATTTTGTGGAATAGTTTGAAGAGAACTGGAGTTAGCTCTTCTTTGAAGGTCTGGTAGAATTCTGTGCTGAAACCATCTGGTCCTGGGCTTTTTTTGGATGAGACACTTTTGATGACAGCTTCTATTTCCTTAGGAGATATAGGACTATTTAATTCATTTACCTGGTCTTGATTCAGCTTTGGTAAGTGGAATCGATTAAGAAAATTGTCCATTTCATTTCGATTTTCAAATTTTGTGGCATATAGGCTTTTGAAGTAAGTCCTAATGATTGTTTGGATTTCCTCAGTGTCTGTTTTATGTCCCCCTTTTCATTTCTAATTTTGTTGATTTGAATAATGTCTCTTTGCCTTTTAGTTAGTTTGGCTAAGGGCTTGTCTATCTTGTTGATTTTCTCAAAGAACCAGCTCTTGGTTTCATTGATTCTTTGAATTGTTTTATTTGTTTCTAATTTATTGATTTCAACCCTGAGTTTGATTATTTCCAGCCGTCTACTCCTCTTTGGTGTGTCTGCCTTTTTTTTTCCTAAGTATTTTAGGTGAGCCATTAAGTTGCTTGCATGAGATGTTTCGAATTTCTTCTTGAAGGCACTTAGTGCTATGAACTTTTCTCTTAGCACGCTTTCATCATGTCCCATAAGTTTGGGTATGTTGTGCCTTCATTTTCATTGAATTCTAGGAAGTCTTTAATTTCTTTCTTTATTTCTTCCCTGACCCAGCTATCATAGAGTATCAAGTTGTTCAGTTTCCATGTGTATGTAGGCTTTTTGTTATTTCTGTTGTTGTTGAGATCCAGCTTTAGTCCATAGTGGTCAGATAGGATACATGGGATTATTTAAATCTTTTTGTATCTGTTGAGACTTGCTTTGTGACCAATTATATAGTCTATTTTGGAGAAGGTTCCATGTGGTGCTGAGAAGAAGGTAAATTCTTTTGTGTTTGGGAGAAAGGTTCTGTAGATGTCTGTTAGGTCCATTTGATTCATGACCTCTGTTAGAGTCATTGTTTCTTTGTTTAATTTCTGTTTTGTTGACCTGTCTGTTGTTGAGAGTGGGGTGTTGAAGTTTCCCACTATTAATGTGTAAGGATCTATGTGTGGTTTCAGTTGTATTAATATTTCTTTTACAAATGTGGGTGCTCTTGTATTTGGCGCATAGATGTTCAGAATTGTGGTGTCTTCTTGGTGGAGATTTCCTTTGATGAGTATGAAATGACCTTCCCCATCTCTTTTTATTAATTTTGGTTGAAAGTCTATTTTATTAGATATTAGAACGGCTACTCCTGCTTGCTTCGTGGGTCCATTTGCTTGGAAACCGTCTTCCAGCCCTTTACTCTCAGGTAATGTCTATCTTTGTGACTTAGGTGTGTTTCTTGTATGTAACAGATTGTTGGGTCTCGTTTACGAATCCATTCTGTTAGTCTGTGTCTTTTTATTGGAGAGTTGAGTCCATTGATGTTAAGGGAGATTAATGACCAATGGCTGTTAGATGCTTTGATTTTGCTGTTGGCTATGGTAGTGTGTTGTTGTGCTTGACTACTTTTAGTTTTGCTGTGGTGTGGTCATTTGTTTCCTGTGTTTTCCTGAATGTAGTTGTTTTTCCTGGGTTCTATTTTTCCTTCTAGTATCTTCTGTAATGCTGGATTTGTGGGTAGGTATTGTTTGAAATTGTTTTTGAATATCTTGCTTTCTCCATCTATGATGACTGAGAGTTTTGCTGGATATATAGCCTGATGCTGTATATGCTATTATATCTGATCCACAGATGTCCTGTGGATACCAGAGAATCACAAAGATCATGGGTCATGGCCACCAGAAGAAAGGTGGAGGACCTGTGCAATGAATACATTTGCAGATGTGCAAGCACAGGAAATGGAGCCCAAGCATGGCCCTCTGTCTTTAGAGAACAATTTTAGCCTAGCTCTGAGAAGCTGATGATAAAGAATTATGTGGGTGTCTAAGTTAGGATTTCTATTGCTTCGGCAAAACACCACGACCAAAAAGCAAGTTGGATAGAAGAAGGTTTATTCAGCTTATACTTCTATATTGCTGTTCTTCATGGGAGGAGGTCAGGACAGGAACCCAAACAGAGCAGGAACCTGGAGGCAGGAGCTGATGCAGAGGCCTTGGAGGGGTGCTTCCACCTGGCTTTCTCCCTATGGTTTGCTCAGCCTGCTTTCTTATAGAACCCAGGACCACCAGCCCAGGGTGACCCCACCCACAGTGACCTAGGCCCTTCCCCATCAATCACTAAGAAAATGCCCGACAGCTGGATCTTAGGGAGACATTTTCTCAGTTGAGGTTTCTTCCTTTCAGATAACTCTAGTTTGTGTGTCAAGCTGACGTAAGACTAGCCAGCACTGTGGGCTTATGGACTGGGCTCTGTCAGCAAGATCAAGCATCACCCACCAGGAAGAACAGGTAGATAAAGAACAAACTCGAGGCTGGGTTTGTTGGCACATGCCTATCATCCCAGTGCTTGGAGGCTGAGCAGAGGGACAGCAGGTGGGGTGGGTGAGGAGGCCTTTGGTTTGTTATAGTTGTATGAGCTCTTTCGTAGCTGTGACCAAATAACTCCAAGAAGGGCTTGTTAGGACTAACAGCCTCAGGGGTGTCGGCCCTCCCTGCTAGGACCTTTGTGCTTGAATAGGGCAACATGGTGGTGGGAGCAGAGGGGTTGAGCTCTGTACCTTGTGGGGGGCAGGAAGCACAGGAGACAGGCACTGAGGACCATGTGTAACCTCAAAGGTACCCTCGTAATCCCTTACTTTCTCCAACTAGGCCCCACCTCCTGAAGTCTCTATACCTCCCAAAATAGCATCACCAGCCAGTGGCCAAGCATTTAGGAAGTGACCCTTTGGTCATATTCAACCCAGAATAGCCTTCCATAGTGGATCAGAGCTGGGTGTCAGCAGGTAGGACTAAGAAATCAGGACAATCGGGGGGTGCTTGAAGGCTTTGAGTAAACTATACATCATTTTCTTTTCAGCCATCATTATTATCCCAACATTTTCTTTGTGTGTGATGGGGTGGTGTGTGTGTGTGTGTGTGTGTGTGTGTGTGTGTGTGTGTGTGTACATGGAGGCCATAGGTTAATGATGGGTAGCTTCCACAATTGCTCTCCACCTTAGTTTTTGAGACAGGGTCTCTCACTCCATCTAGAGCTCACCACTTAGGCTAGACTGGCCATCAAGCTCCAGAGAGCCTCCTGTCTCTACCTCCCCAGTGCTGGGATTAGGGGCACACGCACTGCATAGCTCTTCTCATGGGCGCTGGGGATCTAAACTCAGGTTCTCACGCTTGCATGGCAAGTGCTTCACCAATAAGCCACCGAGACATATTATTGCACAATGAAGATATTTGGGCTTCCGGAAAAACTAACAGTGATGACTGAAAACACTGGTCCCGTTTGGTACAAAAGAACAACATTTGCAAAGACTTGGGCTCATTGGCAGCAGCCTTGGGGGGAGAATTCTTTCAACCAGCCAATCTCATAATGCAAAAAGGCCTGAAAATTAGCTACTTTCTTTGCGGTAATATGTACAAAATACTGTAGTCTTTTTGGATGGAATGGCAAGGGAACTTTAGCATGTGGGAGCTAGAACAGCTTTCTAATCCTAGGTCCTTTGGCTCTAAAGAAAGAAAAGTAACAGCCAAGAAAAATCAAGACTGCCAGGTCGGTGGGTAGGTGCCATTCTTCTGAGAGAAAAAAGTGCCTGGCCAATTGCTCAGCCACCTATCAGAAAACCAAGTCACTTTTTTTTTAAGGACACAGCCAAGGCCTTCTGCTAATCCCTGATGCCATAGTGGAAGAAACATTCTAGGTGTGGCAATGTGGACCAGTCTCCTTTGAGACAAACCCATTTAGTATACATCTCTACATAGTTTCTGAAGAGGAGTCTTCACACTGGGACCTTCTGAATGTAACAGAATGACTGGGTAAGAGTAAGTGATGTCTGTGTGTGTCAGTGTGTGTGTTTGGTAGGATGTGTGTGTGTGTGAGAGATGTAGTTTACTCTGAGGTTCTCATTCTCTCTCTCTCTCTCTCTCTCTCTCTCTCTCTCTCTCTCTCTCTCTCTCTCTCTCTCTCTAGTTTTTTGAGGCAGGGTCGCTCTGTGTAGCCGTGGCTGTCCCAGAACTCACTTTATAGACCAGGCTGGCCTTGAACTCAGAGCTCAGAGATCCAACTGCCTCTGCCTCCTGAGTGCTGGAAACCATGTGCCGCCACTGTCGGGCAGTCTCTGAGGTCCTCTTAACCTGCAGCTATGAGCCCAGAGGAGGGGCAGTGGCCTCAGTGAGGACTCAGCTCAGGAGCGGTAGGGGATGGCTGACACACTCCACCCCGCTCTGGATTCCATTTCTCTCCTGACTGAACTTTCCTCTCCCTCCATCTGGGTGGGGAGGGGCTGACCTGGCGCTTACCTTGGACTTGTTCCTTTGGCAGCCGTCCAGGGCAGGTAATGTTGGCATCTGGAACATGGCTGCTTCCTCTCCAGGGGCTGAGCAGTTCACGTGGGTTTTCCAGTACTGCCTCCAGCTTCCTCTCTCTTCTGATGACATCTTTCCAGTGGAAGAGTGGAAATGGCCCTGCGGAGAGTTGGGTCTGTGTCCTTTTCCCAGTCAGAGCTGAGTCAGTGTTGGATCTTGCCTGGTAACCAGACTTCCCAACCACGGCACTGACTCCTTCCCCAGCAAGCCAGTCTGCCTGGACAGCTTAGACATGCTCTCTGCTCTCTACCCAGACAGAAAGGAGGTCAAAGGTTTTATTTTCTCCTCAGTTTCTCAGGCTGGTATCTGAGCCAGGTATAAATTTCAGTTTTGCTCTGAGAGAATTTAAAACAGGTTGAGATGGCCTGGGTGATAAGAAGACACTCTAAATGGTTGGAAAAAATGTTCTCAAATATGACTCAAGGAAGAGAGGGACTATTCAGGTCTTCCTGAAGACAAGTCCTGGCAGAAGGGTAAATGCTTGGCACCTGCAGCCCAGGTCACCACGAACCTGTGGCAATACCTTTCATTGGTGAGTTCATTGTTAAAAATATCTGATAGGAGTTTAGCTGAGCCTTTCCCCTAATGAACCAGTCAGCAGAGATGTTGCGTCTTTAAACACAAACTGGTACTTTCTCCAAAAGTTGCGACAATTCTGAAAAGTGGCTCCTGGAGCCTGGGACCATGTGCCAAGTTTTCTGGGAGATTCTGAAACATCAGGATTTTTTGTGTTTTATTTTTGTTTGTTTGCTTGCTTGCTTTTTGTTTTTTATTTTTTGAACAAGCAGTTTGTTCAGTATAAGACTGGCACTTTCACTCCACCCAACCACTCCTATTTTCTCTCTCTCTCTCTCAAATAAAAATAGCTCAGAGAAGGGAGTGACTTGATTGAGGTCACACAGGGAGTTAGTGTCAGGTAAGGCAGAAGCCTTCAGCCTGCCCTGCCCCCGGGGGCTCACCTCGGAAGCGGTGCTGAGGTCCACATAGGTTTGCGATGCACCCATCTCTCTCACCATCCTTGGGGGGCTTAGACCAGTCTCCTAGAAAGCCAGCCTGCCAGGGGTGCTCCAGCCCCCAACTTCCCACAGACAGAGATTGGGCAGCGCTGCCTTGATAACTTTAGGGCTGTGTAGACAGATCTGCAGTAGAGCTGGTGACCACTAAACTCTGTAGGGAGCTTCTGGCCCAGTACCCTTGTTGATGCCACAGGGGTAGAGGCCCTGAAAGGGCTATGAGGCAGTGTAAGACACTTGGTGGGCAACTTCAGAACAGAGACAGGTACCCAAAGTAACTCAGAGCAGGTTGGCTGTGCACTGTTGTGTAGACGCTGCGTGATCGAGCCTGAGTCCTCTGCCAGAGCAACAAGTGCCAAGACATCTCCTCAGCCCCAGAGCATTTTAATGTAGGCTTTCCTGTCTGGGACCTCTGTAGGTTGTCCCAGGGCAGCTCCAACCCAGGATGCCGGAGCCGGATGTTTTCTCCTCTATCCAGCACTGTGTCATTACAAACGGACAAGGTGCGGTGGAGCCCGACACCATTAGTCCCTAAGCTCTTGGTAGCTGCTGGGCTCTTGGCCTGCAAAGATCTCTTTTACGTTCTGGGGGCATTCGCAGGTGGCTTGTTAGCTGCCACTCCTGGGCTTTGCTGAGAAGTAGAACAGCGAGACTGGGACACAATTTTGTGTCCTCTGGGGCGTCCACAGTACAATGTTGGTTTCATTACCTAAAGTTATTGTAGATCTGAAGTCTCATGTTTACTAATTCTCAGTGTAGCTTCCATGCCGACCAGGACACAATGAGCAAAGGTGTGAGAATTCATTCTGGGTGTGTAAAGTACCTGTGCCTTTGGCCCGCGAGAACCCTTCAGTGTTCTGAAGCTACACAACAGCTGTGACAGAACGGAGAGCCACGCAGTTCCCAGGCTTCACCTTCTTTTGCTCACTTGCCTGTTCTTTCTCGTACATTCCTGCTCTTTCTCGGGAGCTCTCCAGGGCGTTCTCTCCCTCCAGACGCCAGTGTGCTTCCTCTTCTCTGGAGTAACCAGGCCAGCTGTGGACGCTGCTGTTTCAAGTCACAGGGAGCTCTGGCTCATTGATCATGTTGTCCTGAGTGAAGCTGGTCTTGACCACGTGAACTGGCAATGGAGCGGAGTGGGCAGTGTCAAACCTGGCATCGTAGCCATTGTGATCTGGGTACTGGAAGCCAAGAGAGGGAATAAAGCAGGGTTGCCTCCTGGAAGATAGATTTCCAAATTAGAAAATATAAGCAGATGAGGAGAGTTTGGCCAGGCCCACCGGGAAGAGATCAGCAAAGCCGCAGAGGCTGGAAAGCTCAGGAGGTGTGTTAGAGAGATAGGTAGGTGTTTATTTAAAGTGAAATGTATGTGTCTTTTATTACCACACATGACCTCGTGTCATCCAGGCTGGCCTCACACTGGCCATGCAGCGGAAGGCGACCTCGAACTCCTGCTCTTCCTGTCTCCACCTCTCAAGTCCTGGGGTTACAGGGGTTATGTGCCTCCTCCCTTCCTTCCTTCTTTTTTTCCTTCCTCCATCCCTCTGTCCCTCCCTTCCTCTCCTCCCTTCCTTCCTTCCTTCCTTCCTTCCTTCCTTCCTTCCTTCCTTCCTTCCTTTCTTTCTTTCTTTCTTCTTTCTTTCTTTCTTTCTTTCTTCTTTCTTCTTTCTTTCCAGGGTATCCCTATATAGCTCAGGTTTGCTCGGTACCCTTGTCTGTCTGGCCTCGTTCTCCAGATCCTCCTGCCTCAACCTCCCCAGTGCTGAGGTTAGAGACCTTCACTAACACACCTGGCTATCTGTGCTGCAGTTGAGGGCTGGGAGAGAATCTGAACAGATGAAGCTAAAGTAGCCAACAAGCCAAAGAGAGAAGGCTCTCTGATGGGAACTTAGCGTGGGGGTGTTAGGAGGCAGTCCCATCCTTATGGAAATGAACATGGTCAGCTACAGGAACCAGAACCTCGTGGCTTCTATGGAGAGTGGTTAGAGCATGAGAGGCTCCAAGCAGGAAGATTTTCAGGATGCATGGTGGTGAAGAATGGGACGGGAACACAACTGGCCTCAGGTAGTGCTCAGGTGTGCTAACAACTGTGCCCTGGTCCTCGAATACTTAATTCAGTATGAGCAGCATTAACTTTGTTGTAGAATGTGATTTCTGGGGCTAGGCAGATGGCTTCCTGGATTGTACTTTACCTAGATTGGTACATTACTTACCACACAAGCATGAGGACCTGAGTTTGGAGCCCCAACACCACGTAAGGCCTGGGCACAGCACAGTGTGTCTGTAACTCTAGCATTGATGTGGGGGAGAACACAGAGACAGACGGATCCTCATACTTCATTGGCCAAATTCAGTGCTCCAGGTTCAGTCAAAGGTCTCATCTGAAATAAATAAGTAATAAAGTGGAGTGTGACCAAGAAAGGCACCCGACATCAACCTCTGACCTCTGCATGCATGTACACCCACAGGTTCATGAACATGCAGATGCACACCATGTGTGAGTGTGTGCATACTCACACACGTGCACACACCCACACAAACCTGTGTACAGAGCAAGAGAGACACAGAGAGACTGCTATGGCTTCTGTGTGGCAGGTCCCACGAAAAGGCTCGTGTGTGGCAGGCTTGTACCTCTGCTGGTGCCCCTTTAGGGAGCCAGTGGATCACATGGGTGCCACCCTCATCAACAGATCAATCCATTGGCACCCTGGAGGCTGGCTAGGCTTTTAGGAGGTGGCGTCTGGGTGGAGGGAGAAGGTAGCTGGGTGGGGACAGTCAGCATGCCTTTGATGGGGAGATCTAACCCCAGGCTGCCTGCCCCTCTCTCCTAGAGACAGTGAAGTGAGCAGCCTTGCTCTGCCACATCCTTCTTCCCAGGCTGCTCTGCCTTGCCACAAGCCCATGGTGATGAGCCAAACGACCATGAACCTCTGGAGTTTCAAGTCCTCTGAAGCCGTGAGCCAAAACAAATCTTTTCCTCTTTAAGTTCTTTTTCAGGGGGTGTTGTTTTACAATGGCGGCAAGTTGATTAAGACACCTTGTTTCATAGATGAGGAGGTCAGAGAGGTGAAGAAGTGCATTGTTGTTAGAGATGAATCCATGAAGGAAGTCTAAGCCTTCTTAACCGTCGACCTTGCTAATGTTCCTCAGGTTGTGGTGAGCCCCAACCATAAAATTATCTTGTTACTACTTCATAACTGTAATTTTGCTACTATTATGAACCATAGTGTATATATCTGATATTTGACATCCCACCAAAGGGGTTGCAACCCACAGGTTGAGAACCACTGATCTATGCCCTTTAGCCATTAAGGGTTAGAAGCAGCATTAAGAAATGGGAAAGCCGATCGTGGACGACTTTGATATGATGTGTTTGGGCATGGATAGGAAGACAGGCAGTATCGACACTGAGTGAGACAGAGGACATGGTAGTGGCTAGCAAGCAACTGAAGAGAGACGAAGGTTTTAAAAAAAGGATGATGAGGGCCGGAGCGATGGCTCAGTGGTTAAGAGCATTGGCTGCTCTTCCAGAGGTCCTGAGTTCAATTCCCAGAACCACATGGTGGTCACAACCACCTGTAAAGGGATCTGATGCCCTCGTCTATCCTGCAGGCACACATGCAAGTAGAACACTCATATACATAAACAAATGAATGAATGAATCAGTGAAGGAAAAAGATGATGAGTTAGGCTTAGGACACATTGTATTTGACAAGAGTTATCCACTGAGAGGCTCAATATCTGCAACTTCGGAGAGGGCCCTGAGGTGCAGATAGGGCACTGAGTTCAGAACCCTAGAGAAGCCAATTTGAGGCTGAAATATCTGTAAACACCAGTGAGAAATGCTGTCCAGAGAGGGTGCCACAAACACAGAAGTCGTTGTAAGTGGAGGAAAGGTGCTAGCCAAGTCGACTGCCGGTGGACAGCCATGCCAACAACATTGCACAATGCTGATAGCACCACAGTGGCGTGCATTTGTATGCCACTGCCTGGGAGGCTTACTCAAGAGGATGCACAGTGCAAAGCCAGCCTGGCTACCTACATATTCAAGGTTCAAATCCAAGGCCAGCTTGAGCTACATACCAAGACCCTTCACCACCCACCAACCAATAAACAAAACACTACTTCTGGTGGCCCAGAAAAATGGAATCTGAATGTGCCCGTGAGATTCAGCAGAGAGGTCCCGGGTGACCTCAGTGAGAGTGGGTAGAGTAGAACAGATGCTGGGAAGGGTGATCAAGCGGAGCGAGAGTAAGTTAACACCTTCTAGATGTCTGGCTGGGAAGGTGAGACCTGGCTGGGGTCAGAAGTATCTAAGCACATTCCAGTTGCTATGTCAAAAGACTTCAGCCTGGGTGACAGATCTGGGAAGTTCAAGGTCAAGGTGCCAGTGCCTCATCTTCTGAGGACTCACTGTCTGCTTCACAAATGACCTCAGCTGAGCCTTGCATGGTGGGGGCCAGACTAGCTCTTCCTGGCTTCTTTTATAAGGTCACTAATCCCACCAGTGAGGGCTCTGCTCTTCGACCTAATTGCCCTTCCCGCTGACACACTGGATGCTGTCAGTGTGCCTGACTTTGCGGAGAATACATTGGAGGTGAAGGCTGGTGTGGCGGCTATTCTTGGTTGTCAACTTGACTGCGTCTGGAATGAACTTTAAGCCCCAAATGTGCACGCCTGTGAGGGATTCTTTTCTTAAATAAATCCTTTGAAGTGGGCTCTAATTTGAACCTCTGAGGTGGGAAGATTTTCCTTTAATCCAGATCTTTTGAGGTGGGAAGATCGACCTTTAATCTGGGCCACGCCTTCATTGGCAGTGGAGCCCATTTCTTGATGATTCTGGTGTACACTGAAGGCCCACCAAGACATTCAGCCTTGCGGACTGAACAGCTGCTGGATTCTGGGACCCTCTGTTGTGGACGGCCATGGTCAGACCAGCTGGAGCACAGCCTGTAAGCCATTCTAATAAATCCCCTCTCTGCTGCTTGTTGGTGGGAACCATGAGTAGAGGGAGAAGGAGGGTGCTGCGGAGGGCGTCGGTTGCTTTTCTCACTGCTCTGACAAAATGCTAGAATATGCTGGGGAGGAAGGGCTTCGGTGGGCTCCTGGCTTGTGGGTGCAGTCCTTCACGGGGGCGGAGCATAGTAGCAGGTGGAAGAGGAAGCAGTGAGCAATGGATGCTGGTGCTCCGCCCACCTCTCTTTTCAGTCAGCTGAGACAGCAGCCGTGGAACGGCACCATCCACATTCAGGGTGGGTCTTCCCACATGAGTAACTCAGTCTAGAACCTCCCTTGTCATGTGTCCAGAGCCTTGTCTCCTAGGTGCCCCCTTTGGTAGATTTGTCAAGTCAACAGTATTAACCATTGCAGGGAAGAAGCTCTGAACCTAGGCCCTGGGCTCCCAGGTGCAGGAGAGGAAAAAGCAGAGACAGCTAAAGGGTACCTTGAAGGCTGGGGTGAGGACTGGGGACAAGGCTTGTTTAAGCCCAGAGTGGGATCAGAGGTTGAAGGCACATTTGATCACCATTCTGTGAGCCTGGGGACGGCAGAGTCGACCAGGCTCAGATCTTGCTGGGTTGATTTAGACCTAAGCCTTGCACATCTGACTGATAATCTATTTCCTTTACTGCAAAACAAAGGGCTGTTCCTCAAGTGAGGGCTTCTTAAGCGCTATCTCTGTGCTCATATAGTGAAGGTTAAAAAGAGGTGAAAGGTGCAGGCAGGCACCGCACACAGCCCTCAACCACATTGCACAATCCATGCTCCTCTGCTCCAGGGCCGTAGGCGGTCCACATACTCACTGTCCCTTCTCTCCCTAACTGTGAAGGAGAGAGGTCCCCAGATGTCTCTAGGAGGAGTCCACACATTTCAGGAGCGTGTATACACGCAAATCAGAAAATAACCCGGGGGAGGGGGCAATGCAGAGAGATGACTCAGAATTTAAAGGCACCTGATGGAGAAAGAGAACCAAGTCCCATGGGTTTTCCTTTGTCTTCCATACGCATACATACACACGTGCGCGCACGCACACACACACATTCTTTATTTCTCTCTCTCAGATGAAAAAGGGAAAGGAAAGAATGGAGAGAGAGCGCGCGCCCTCTGCCCAGAGGCCAACTGGCCAGCCGCCCATGCCTTGCCCAGACACTGCTCTGCTCTGGGAGAGCTGGAAATGGTGAAGAACCAGCCGTCTCTCTCTGTCTCGCTCCCTCTGCTCCTCACCATCACCTCCACCCCCTTAGAAGTGTGAAGCTCTGACAGACATGACAGGCTGGAAAAGGAAAGTGTCAAGGAAGAAGGGAAGTTAAAAATACATCTCAGGTGCACCTGGGTTCCTTCCGAGCCATGGGCGGGATGTCCACAGTGCTCTGGGGAGCAGATCAAGCTCAGACCTCATGTCAGGGCCTCTAGCATGGCTGTCTTTGTCATCCTTACTTCCACCAGTAAGCAGTGTGACCAGAGCAGAAGTCCATTGGTCTCCAGGGCTAACTGCACCTGGGTTGAGGTCTGAACAGCACCAAGAGGTTGTGCATCCTGGGCAAGTGGCTGCACCTCTCCTCTCCGCTTCTGTTTACCTTTTGTAAACGAGAGTGATCAGACAATCGACACTGGCTTAAGAGAAAATGTAGTGAGCAGCCGTCCGTGTAGCCCTCAGAGAGGAAATACACACACGCACAAGCACCTGCATGCAAACACACGTGCTCATGCAGCCCTCCCTCTGAGGCTTTGTTGCAGAGAGGCTGAGGTTCTCCACTTGTTTTTCTTTAGGGTTTTGCTGCCTGTGATAGTGACCCCAGGGAACCTCCATCCTCAGCCTATGGTCTCAGATGAGGAAGAGACATCAGAACTCTGTCTTCGCTGGGAAGATCCAGACTGAGGGCAGAGGGACTGACTTCAGGAGAGTGTGATGGGATCAGACTGTCGGGTACTCTTTGGCCTAAGACCTGGGAACAGTACATGAGCCTGACAGCATCCATGTTCTTCCGGAAGATCAACATGCATTAGTCATCGGCTTGGGTGGCTCATGAAGGATTCAGGAAGGGTGTTTGCTCAGAGAAACTGCTCAGGCTCAGACATGGAGACTGGGCTGTGTGAAGCTTCGGTGAGGCTGGGAGGAGACTGGGCTGCGTGGAGCTTCGGTGAGGCTGGGAGGGAGATTATGCTTTGGATGTGGTGAGCACTGGGTGTTAGGTTAAAAAAACAAGCATTGCTCCCTGGAGAAGGCTGGGTACAGGAAGTTAGGGGTCAGAAGGATCTGTGACAGGATGTGAAGGATGGACTGGGATCAGGGACAATGGAATTACAGAAAAGAGAAACAGAAAAACAGGGCCGAGGAAGAAAACAGAGTGGGCTCTGGGTAAGAGGTGGGGCAGGAGCAGACAGGAGGGTGAAGAGGGGAGAGACAGGCCTGGTTCTGAATAAACATGGGGCTTCCATTGTGAAAGACCAGTTTCTGGGTAAGCCTCATATATCTGAGGTCTCCACAGAGTTCAGGAGAGGTCTGAGCTGGAGCAGGAACCTTGGGATCACTAGCTGGGGTTCAAACGCTTCCTATTATATGTGGAAACCTAAGATTTGACAAGGCAAGTGACCAGCCATGATCACCCAGACAAGTGGATCCAGCCTGGATCCCTGTCCACAGCATTAACTCAGTGCTCAGCTCAATACCCAACCACAAGGTGCAGCCTAGTGGCTGATGAGCAAGTTCGTGACTGGCCTCTAAGGCTTTGCTCGCAAGCCGTGTGATCCTGACCTGTCTCTTACTGTGAGGCACATGGACTGTTCCCCCTGGGGAACAGGTATGAGACTGGTGATGTGGAGCATGTTCAAACCCTGGGAGTCGCAAACCTGAGGTTTAAAATCTCATCCTTAGACCGACAGGAGTGAGGCAAGCTCCCTCCCTGTTTCTGTGACTGCCTCTGAGCATGTAGCTTGGAGACCCCAACAAGGTGAACAGGTAGTCAGTTATGCCTGCCGGCACCCAGATGCAGACAGAGGATCGCCAGTGTCTCAGTCCTAGCCAATGGAACACATTTACCCCCAAATCCCCCTCACACTGACCAAAGTTTATATAGTCCTTGTCTACCTCAAATAAATCACTCACCATCTATTTCACTGAAGATTGCCTGAGACTGGCTGTCTAGTCTGAGCTGCAACATTGGGGAAAGAGGGGCTCCCCTCTCCTGACTTGCCCGTTGGTTAGGCCAGTCACTGAGACCACTGAGGTAGCTGCCTCTGAAGCTAGCTGAGGCAGTGAGCTGCCACCATTGGTCAGTTCAAACTGCCACCATCTTGCTGCAGTATCCATCTACAGCAGCAGCAGCGTGCTATTGGCTGTTCCCGAAGCAGCCTTCCGATTTGCCTGAGTCAGCTCAGGCCTCTGTGGCCACCTGACTCAATCTCGGAGCCCCTGAGCCCCCAAACTCCCTGCTGCCACCTGGCCTGGTGCTGGCAGCCCAGCTGAAAGGGCTGTGACACTGAGCTACTGCAGAGAGGGTCTTGCTCTCCTTCATGCTTGTCTGAGAGCTGTAACACTTACCGCAGAGAAAACTCTTCTCCCGAACCCCAGGCTGGACCAGAAATCCCCACACTCTACCCTTCTCAGTTCGGAGCCCAGCAGCGTCCAGATGTTCCAGGGAGACGCATGCTCTCCTCCTTCCCTCCCTCCCAGCTCAGTGCCTGCTGGTGTCCAGGGGCTCCAGGGAGAAGCAGAACGACACCTTGCCAGCTCTGTGACCTTGAGTAAATGCTTTGGCTTCTCAGCTACCTCTTCTAGAAACTGCAGATTCTAGTAGGTTGTTGGAGGTAATACATGTACATCACCAATGCATCCATTTTTATTATTTGCTTATTTTGGCGATTTTTGAGGTGGGATCTCACAATGTAGCCCCAGGCTGTCTCAAACTTGTTATGTAGCCCAGGCTGGCCTCAAACTTAGAGTGCGAGTCTTGCCTCACTTTTCCAAGATCTGGGATTCAGGTGTACAGGGCAGCGCCTGGCAACATATCATTTTGTAGTCAAGGAGACAGGAGCTTAGAAAAACTAAATGACTGCCCAATGCCACACAGCTAGTTATTGGCTAAGCTCAGGCCTAAGGTGCTCCAGACTAGGCTGGCTTGTTCATGTGAACCTGCCTCCCTTCGCTGCCCAGCTGGGGAGAAGGCTCAATGGCCAGGCCACGTGCAAGTGTGAGGACCTGGATTTGGATACCCAGAGCCCAAGTAAAGCTTGGCACAATGGGCACATTTGTAAGCCCGGCACTTCTATGGTGGCGTGAGAAGCAGAAACAGGAGAATCCCCGGAGGCTCTCAGGCCAGCTAGCCTGGAGTATGCTGTAGTGAACAAGAGACCCCATCTCAAACAAGGAGGAAGGTAAGAACTAGCATCCCAGGGTGTGTACCCCTCGAGGAAAACACACTCATACATACTCACATACACACTTACACACACTCACATACTCTCTCACTTGCACATGCACACACACTCACACTCACAAACTCACACAGTCAGACATTCACACATACACTCTGATTCTGTCTCTGTCTCTCTGTATCTCTGTGTCTCTGTCTCTCTCTCTCTCACACACACACACACAAAGATAGGAGTCCCCATCCAGAGGCAGAATTCTGAGGCCCACTTTACCCCAGTTCTGGGCCCACTTCTAATTCTAGTATAAGTCCTATTTTTCTGGGAGAATCTATGCCCTGTTCCTGCCTGTGGGAGGGCACTCCATTTGAAAGACCTGAGACCTGGTCTCTTCCCCTGCTAGGGTCACTCAATATACTCCTCTAAACATCGAGGAGAAAACAACATTACCTGGGACACATTAGACATGTGTTCTCTAGCATTAGGGACCTGGCGTGCTGGATGGAGGGCATGGGCTGGGGTGATGAGAGGGAAATCTCCAGATGCAAGCTGACAAAACTCCACATAAACAGCACTAGTGGATAACAAGGACCCTGGTCCCGGTCCTGTTCCTCCCTCTCTCCGTAGAGTTGGCAGCAGCAAACAAGTATCCTGCCTTGCCCAGCCTTAGCCCCAGCGCTTCTGGAAACGTCATGTGACCCAGGCCCCTGCATGAGCCTCCCAAAAGCCGCTGCAGCTGTGGCTCACTGGTATTCCTGTCTTCCACCCTCAGACTCACCAGGGAGGAAGTCACCTTCCTGGACGAGTGCTCCTGCAGCTGTCATAACCACCGAGAGCTTGGTAATGGACTGCAGCATGAAGGCATGGGTTTTCAGAGATCACAACTCGTCTTTAAAGATGAAGGCAATATGGTGTTGGGTGAACACCTGTTACCCCTTGACAATTGCCCACACAGCACCCGCGGTCAGTGCCACCCAGCTGTCTACCTAAAAATGTGCAAGATGAGACAAGCGTAGCGGTACACACCTCTAATCCCAGCATTTGGGAGACACGGGGATCAGGAGTGTATTCTTACCTGCATGGGAAGTCCAAGGCCAGCCTGGGCTTCAGATAAATAATACTGACAACAAAAATGTGGGGAGGGGAGAAGCGTGGGAAGATGGGTGTGGTAATTCATACCAATCCCATCACTCTGGAGGCCGAGACAGGAGCTGGAATGTGAGATTGTCTCAAAAAGATGAAAACTAAAAGTAAAAAAAAAAAAGCAATGGTAACCCTGGTGCATCCTTCAACCATAAAAATGAAGAAAAACAAGTGGAGAGGCCAGGACTCACGCAGACAGAGAGAACATCCTTGTTCGGCGCTGGCCCTTCCAAAGGCCCCTTCTGCCCTTCCTGGAACCTAGGAGCAAAGGCCAGGGTGCAGACCTCCTCTTTGCCTCCAGGGGGCAATGTTGCAAAAATGTTTGGGGGAGCCAGGCTTTTCCTCCTGTTTCTTCCTGGCCTACACTGGTTCCCTCTCTCTACCCTACTCTGTCTGCACCCTCCAACTTTGCTGTATCCATCAGTACCATCTCCCCAACGACACAAATTATTAATTACTGTAACCCCATACTTGACCTTAGCTTGTACAATCCTTCCAAAGTCAGAGAAGAGTGGGACCTCTGCCAGCCGCCTGCCCATCCTACAATAAGGAGACTAGCCATGCAGATGCAGGACTGGCCAATGCCAGCACAGAGATGGCCAAGTGGAAACTGAGGATCCCAGGCGGGCCAGTGCCCAGCTGGGGTCCCAAAGCACCCACAGAGCTTCAGCTCTTAACACTGACCTCCCAGCCAGGTTGCTGAGCTCCCAGTTTGCCCTGGAGTTCCCTTCCATGAGGTAGGGAGGACGGTTCTGGTGATTTATTACCTTGGGGCTATCAGTCAGGTCAGGCTGACGGGATGCGCACCTTCTGTGATCGACTCCCTCCACTTCCTCTGCTTCCAGGATCACAAGTCATCACCAACGTCATGGCTGCTATATTAATAATGGGCCTGTGTCTGCTCAGCTCTCAGAACTTAGCAGGCACTAATCCATCCATCAGCTCATCCCAGCCTTGACAGCTCTAGAGAGACATTTCACAGACAAGGGCATGGAGGATCAGGGAGGGCAATCAACTGGCTCCAGGTCATCCAGAGAGGACTGTCTTTAGGAGAGAATTTTGTCTCCTGGGAGAGATGCTGTCTATTCTGGAGGAAATGGGGCAAGATGATGATGCTCTGTGTGATCCTGCCAGGAGGTTCCTTATCCTTTTTATTGCAGAGGAGGACACTGAGCTTCAGAGAATTCTTGCTGGGTCAGACTTGAAGATTCCAGTGCCTAAAAAGTCTGAGGTGACTAAACACTTGCTCTCTGGGAAACAGGCCTGTCACTTGCAGAGGAGGATGCAGTTTCTGCTTAGCATGGAGGCAGTTTAGACAATAAAACCTGGGGTGAGTGGCACCCCCATAGTCTTGGAAGTGTAGGGGGGGATCCAGGTGAGTTAAGCAGCCTCAGAAAGCACAACTGGCTGAGCCAAGGGGTTCACAGAACTGCCCCTCCCAGAGCCCCCTTCATCCAGCTGGTCTGCAGATCATGATGTATCTAAATGAGCTGCATATCATCAGGACAGAGAGGGCCCTGACTCTTAGCAGGATGGGGACCCAGGGAGCAGTAGACAGCAACTCCCACGCCTGACCTTTCTGTAGCCTCAGTCTCCCAGTCTGAAGAAGGGACATTGAATTGAATGATCTCTCCGTTTCTTCCCACACTGACCTCAGTACAATATATCTGGCTTTGATGTTCTTAACTCATGGCCCATCTCCTGGTGTAGAGGAACTAGTGTATGTACGTGTGTGCATGCATGCAGGGGGGTAGGGGCCACCTCTGAGCAAGTCACCTCTCTGAGTGGCAATGTCCTTCCCTGGACAGAGCTATCATTTATAGAGATCCACTCCCTGACTGACAAGCCAGAGGGAAGTGGGAACAAACGTGCTGAGGGTGCAATTTGGAGCACTTTGGGGGAAAGCGGCTCTGACTACCCCACCACTTCTTTATCTTCTGAGCAAGGTCACAGTGACCATAGGGACCTTCCAGCAGGTTGGTGGTTTGATGCCATGATCACTTAACAGATGGTAAGACTGAGCCATGAGGAGCAGAGGATTTGGCCAGTGTTCCGCAGCAGGGTTGTGACAGAGCTGGGACCAGAATGGAGCCCAGCAATCTAGTTCCCGGCATCCTTCCCTGTACCCAAAGCAGATGGCTCTACAGATGAAGTCTCCTTCGTGTCAGGTTTACAGAAAGGCCCGTCTCCATGTGGGCTACTCAGAGCTCAGGGCTTTACAACAGCGTCAGGCCTGGCATGAACCACGGGACTGTGAGGATCCTGTCAAGGATACTGGGAGCTGCAGAGTTTTGCAAACGACGCCAACAGCAGGAGACGCTAAAAAAAGGCATCAAGTTTCACAAACAATGGGAATCTGCAAATGGTGCTGGGACACACACACACACACACACACACACACACACACGCACACACACACACACGCACGCACGCGCGCACACACACACACACACACACGCAGCACACTGTGCAAAGAACGCAGGTTGCAGGAAACACCAACAATCCCAAGTATCCTAAGCCATGGAGCAAGGCAGTATCCCAAAGTTTAGGGCTCCTTTAGATTGAACCCTATTGAACTATTAGTTCAGGAGCTGGTCTGAGGATCTGTTCAAGTTTCACAAGATCATGTCTGTCCCTGACCTTTGCTCCACACATCTGAGTACAGAAAGATTCTGGTTCCATACAAAGAGCCTCACCCTTGAGGCTAAGCCAGAGATAAGGGAGTTTCTGCAAGTCTAAAGCAACCTTCCTTCTTGCAGCTGTGCAACTGTGATTGGAAATCTGGAAGGTTACCTCCTCTCCAGTCTCCAGGAGGACTCAGCGCTGGCTTTGGAGGGCTGAGCGGCCAGGTCTGGTGGAACGTTCTTCCTATCCATCCACCACAGCTGCTGGCCTTCCTCCACAGCCCCATGATCATATTGCTGCTCCTCCGATGACACCTTCATTCAAGAAGTGTTGGGCCTTCAGCCGAGTCTCTGCTTATTGCCAGGCTGATCTGTATTTCAGATGTCCCTGCTTTCTATGGCCAAGTGGGCTAAAGGAGGGTCTCTGTCATTCCAGAGGAAGCTAGACTCTAAACCCACACCCCAATTCCATGCAAATGTCCTCTTCTAGAGATGGAGTAGGGCCCATTTCTGTATCTTAAGTTGAGGCAAATGAAGACTCTTTCCCTGAGAAGATGGCCCAGGTTAAAGGAAAAAGCCTAGTTCTAGCATGGATAGGGGTGGGACATGCTGCCCAACTAGTGAGGTATGCTGTGGCAAGTGACTGAGACTCACTGACTCATCTGTGAAATGGAGGGCTCCCAGCCTGCTGGATGAACAGGCCCTGGAAAGCCTCACAGTCAGGCTCTGCCATGAGGACCTGCTGTTTTCCCCCCAGCCTGGTGAAGGCCCTGCCTTCTGCCACCCCTCCAGTTCAGCCTCTGGCCTCCAGGCTTGGCTTCTTTATTTATGTTCTCTCTACTCACATTAGCTCTGCAAAAGAGAATTGCTGCCTTGTGCAGATGAGGTTACAAACAGTCAGAGAGGCTCAGGGACGTGCCTGTTACTCCTGTTCCTTGGCTAAGGCCAGCACTGGGATGGGGATGGATCATTCTCCCAGCTGCCCACAAGGCCTCTGTCCAGACATCTGTAAGAATTTCCCATTCACCCTTTTGTCTTGCTTCCTTTCCCCCTCCCCTTCTTTCCTCCTCCCTTCCTTTCCCCATCTCTTCATCTAGATGGCTGTGCTTGATGAAGTTTCTAACAGGAGTCCCCCAGGTGAGCTGGCCATGATGCTTTGGGGGACAGTTGTTGTCTGAATCCTTAGGGCAGATGGAAAGGGGCAGCTCTTAATGAGGGATGAGGGGGACAGGGCACAGGAGTGCAGTGAAGGAGGTCCAAGGCTCAATGGGAAGCTAGGGCTCGCTTCAGAGCTCACAGAAAGCCAGGGAGACAGCAGTCCCATCAGAAAGGGGGGCTTATCTGGGAGACTGCAGCAAAAACTGAACATTCTAGAATATTTGTCCCTGCTATGGCCCTGAACTCAATAGCCATCAGCAGCTTCTCACTTTAGCCTCTGCTGCTAACACAAGGAAACTATCCAAAGGGTAAGAGTTAGGAAATAAACTTGTGTAAGCCTCAGGGAGGAACCAGCCTCCTGGCAGCATGGGGGCTGGACCTAAACAAACCCGCCCCCTTTACAACTCTGGTCCTGGGCTGTCCCAGCCACAGATCAGAGGAATTCATGGAGCCAAAGAAGCAGACACAGCAAGGGTCGGGGCTTAAAGTCAGACAGAGGAGCAAGTGTCCAGAGCAAGGAGCTCTCGGGGAAGGGTCAGTTTGAGCAGGGTCCTTACACCTCTGCCTTGAGGGCAGCTGCTGTCTAGTGTGGCCAAAGACACATAGCCTTGTGAGGGACAGTCCTGCATCAATGCTTTCTGCTGCTGTTCTCTCAGAAGCTGTCTCCCGGAGACCTCTGACAGATTTGCTTCCTCTCCGCTAAGCTCCAGGTTGAACTAGGGGCCACAACTCTCTGCATTCCCCCTGCCATGGGGCCCAGAATAGGTAAGTCCAAGTGAAGGGAGGGAGGAAATTGGGAGGAGCCTCGGGGCTTCGTCAACCAAGGGAGAGACCATATAGAATGGTGTGCTGGGGAGACAGAGGCTGATTTTGCACAGAGCAACCCGACGGTCTATGGAACACAGGGAGGGTATATGAGTGAACTGAGAGGGACAGGATAGGAAGCATTTACTCAGCTGGAGGCAGGGAGCCCAGCCAAACCAGCCTGGTGAGCTGGAGACCCAAGGTCTTAGAAAGGCAGGCCTGCCCATTCGCCTTCAAACTGACCCCCACCCCCACGACCAGTGTTGGGGAGACAGTATAGAGATGAATGGAAAAAGCAGAGAACCACAGAGAAGAATCAGAGAGACAGGGCGTGGGAGAGAGCATGTGCAAAGTGACATCACAGGGACCAACAGGTGCTGTCAGGACAGAGGGGCAAACTGAGAGGGTGACCCAGAAGGGTCATAGTGGAGACCTGGAGGGACATAGAAGGAGAGCATGAATGTGATCCAGAAAGGCAGAAAATCACCCACCCACAGGGACAAACACCAAGGGGACTGACAGACCAGTTTCAGACACAATCCTCAGGATTCACACAGACAGGATCCAGAGAGAGACCCACAGAGACTTGGGGAGATGGTGGTGGGGTATGAGGAGACTAGAGGGAAATGTCTAGAAGCTTCCTGAAACCAAGTTTGGAATGGCATAAGGAAAGTACCGAATGGCCAGAACAGAGTGACAGACCCACCTGCGGCCGGGGTGGAACAGAAGGTCTTTCTTTACACAGGGTGGCTGGGCTCCATGCCCTATAGTAACCCTTGGCCTCCCTGCTGCTGCCTACCTGCTGCAGTGGTGGCTTCACACCCACCTGGCAAGGCCAGGCTTGCTCCAGGGCGGCTACAACCAAGGCTCCAGGCCAAACAGACTCAGCTGTGTGACAGACAGCTCGGGACCCTGGCACACCAGGAAGAGTGGGGATGGGTGCTTCCTCTGGGGAGGCCTCATAGGAGAGAGGAGGGTGAGGTCAGGTTTGGGAGAGGGGGTTTTCCTGGGGTTTGGTGACACAGGATTTTGCTTGTAGCCGAGGCTCATCTCTAACAGACACTCCATTCTCTGGCCTCTGCCTCAGTGTGCAGGGGTCACAGGCGGCCACCACAGAACCTGATGTAGGAAGATGGTTTCAATAGGTTTATAGGCCATTGAGAAAACAAAATTCCCAATCACTTTCTCAGTATGAATGGGGGGATTGATGATCCCGTGGCAAAGTGTGCCTGCCTCTTGTCCCCCTAAGTGCTGGGCTCTGAGTTCTCTAGCTGATCCCTGGCGCCCATACAACAGGAGGCCAACCCAGGTCCTTGGCTGAATCACCAGGAGCTGCTTCTAGCTGCGCTTCCTCAGTGTCCCTCTAGGCTGTGGCCAGGCTCAGTGGCTAGAAGGATGAAAGGACACAGATGACTCTCAGTTGTTCCACAGGGGACAGACACCAAAGGGCATGGAGGGTCAGTGTCTCCCACAGAGCTAGCCTGCCAACTTGCATGTGCCCTTAGGCAGCAGGCAGAGTTCTGTCAGTGCAGGGAGGAGATCAATGTCCCCATACTGTCCCTATGGTGAAGCCCAAGGAAGCCACTCACTGGCTCCTGCACCCTTGCTCAGGGAGTCCCTGCCCACTGCCTTTTCCTGGGAAAGTTGATACTTCCAACACTTCTGAAATAAGGCCTACCTGGCACTCCTTCCTCCAAACAAGAGGAACCCCTCAGCAACAGTGCGCGATGGACACACGCCCCAGTTCATCCTTCCTCGATCCAGCTGAGCTGCTGTTGCTTGCCTCCCTATGGCCCTCTGTGTTCAGATGAGATCTCTCCAGGGCAGATACGGGAGCTGAGGGAGAGACCCATCAGCTTCATGTTCAAATCACAGCTCTGCCTCATGAGAGCTCAATGAAATCTTCCCTCCTTTTTAATAGGTGAGGAAGCAGATACCCAGAGAGGGCAAGTGATTTGCCCAAGATCACCCAGCACCTAACCTGCAGAGCAGAGGCCAGAACGCTTATCCCCCTATATTAAGGCTCTCTCCTCTCTGTCACTTGCCTGGGCTTTTCTCTTTCTTCCTCACTCTCCATAACTGGTGAACTCTGGCTTACTTTGTATACTTCTCCGTTGGCTCCCCACAAAGCAAATTATTTTCTGAGTGCCATTGACCTGGGAGCAGACGTGGGGGTATGTGTCCCCCATGACTGGTCTAGGAGGTGTCAGATGGTGACTTTAGCATAGGCTCATGTAGTCAGTTAGTGCCCAGTCTGCCTGCTCGTTATACCTCTCAGGGATTCAGTCTCTCCATTTTCACAACAGGTGGCAGAAATAGTCCCTGGGTCCTGGGCTGTGTTTATAATCGCGGCCTATGGTGGGGGTAGCACAGCAGAGCCCTCTCTGCAGGGACTGACTGGGCCTTCACATCAGTATGGTGACTCAAACACATGGAGGGCCATGAGAATGGTGTTGCGCCCTCACAGAACAAGACAATGGTTCTGGAACGTGATGGAAGGAGTCCGCCTCAGCCAGGACTGGACAGAGTTGGGCTATCCAGTGAGGAAACAGCTGGGTCCCGGGTCCCAGCTCTGTGACGTCCATCTGTGGAGTCAGAAACACAAGCCACATGAATGAAAATGCTGAAGCTTTGGAAGCCTGGGGTATGGGCCTGTCACCCCAGCCTCCTGGGGGGATGCGTCAGGAGGACTGGAAGTTCAGCCCGGTGAACTATCTCAGTGGTAGAACTCATGCCCAGCATGCTCAGGGTCCTAAGTTCAATGCCCAGGATCACAGAAAAGATTAAAGAGAGAGAGAGAGAGAGAGAGAGAGAGAGAGAGAGAGAGAGAGAGAGAGAGAGAGAGAACTCCAGAGAGAAGGGGTAAGAGGGCAAGAGAGAGCTCAAGCTGAAACATCTCCTCACGGAAGAGGAGATGAAGCTGTTTTTCTAATTTCAACTGTTGTGTATTTCTTGTATTTTTGTGGTGGGTAAATACATTAAAAATTGATAGTGAAAGTGTAAAACCCTAAGTGAAAAGCCACAGCTTTAGAATGGCTAACCTCAAACTAAGTAGAAGCTCACTGAGTGAAATGTATAGCTTTGGACTGAGCAAGGACTTGAGTGACTGCTTTAATCTAACTGTGTGATATTTTTATTTGTAATTTCACTACAATAAAGTGATTTTTGTTTAAAAAAATGGTAATGAAAAGAAGAAAAAAAATCCAATGTTTGAAATAGGCAAAAAAACAGCTGGCCAACAGCTGGGAAGGGAGGTCTACACCCAAAGTGTGTGGAGAGCAGGATTCTAGGGGAGGAGACACCAGCAAGGCCTGAACAGAACATACATTCTAGAACGGCAAATGGACCGGGCCTGATTGTGGACAAAGGCAGGGGGTCACGAGGAGATATCTCAGAAAGTTAAGCCAAAGCCAACAGGGCTTTGACACAAAGAGCTCATCATATGAGAGTCGGGCTTCTAGACTAGCTTAGCGGCCACTGGGGCTATAGAAGGATGTGACAGAGAGTGGGGGCATGATGCCATGATCTGTGGCCTGGAACTACCTTACTAGTGTGTCACAGTTTTATGAGTCCAAGTCAGACTTCTATCCAGTCTACAGATGAGGAAAACAAGACTGGAAGGAGACAATGATCTCTGACCTCAGCCCACACATCTAGTCAGAGGCAGACCCTGAGACACCCGCGCCCCCGGCTCTCGGCCCCCCTTGTCCTCTGTCTTCAGAATCACACTGAAGACTCCCAGGTGTCCAGCTCCTGCCTGATGCTCATCGGAATGACCTTGTGTGTGAAAGCTGAGCCTTATAAAGACCCCAGACTCTTGCTGTGAGGCAAGAATGATTAAATGGATGACTTGTGATGTCAGTTCAAGCACTAAGAGTGACCAATGAGCTCTGGTTGTGCGCAGCCTTGGGCCAATGGCTTCTTGTTTAGTTCTAAGGAAACTGTCCTGCTTCCCCATGAGACGTCTCCCTCATGACCTCCCCCCACCCCCGCCCGTTCTAGTATCTGTTATTAAGGTCATCATGGGTTTAGATGGGGTAGCCAAGAGCCAGAACTGGGAACAGAAAGTCCCAGCACAGGGTCCCTGACCCAACTGGGAAACCACCAGAGTGCCTGCCTCTCCATCCTGACAGACCTCCCTGAAAAAGCAACAGCTAGACCTCAAGATCCTTTTCCTGCCTGCAGACCACCCAAGGGTCCTTCCAGAAGGAATTTCCCAAAAATGATAGCCAAGCCTAATTCCCGTCTGGACATCCCTCCCCACTCTCCGCCTTTGACTCCTTCTAAACAGTGCTGGGCTAGGTCACACTAGGAACTGGAGCTTCAGGCCCACGGTGCCCTGTGCCGCCAGGACCACCCCCACCTCTAGCCCAGGCCCCAGTCTTGCCAGCTATCTCATTTGAATGAGCTCAACTGAGCAAGCTTGCTCTTAAGTTGGGCTGGGGCCGAGAGATGAGAAGCAATGGGCTGGGGAAGGAGGCCAGTCTGTCAAGGGTATGGCATGTGTGAAGGCTGAGAGGCGGGGCGTGGTTAATTTGGGGAATGGGGGTGGTTATTGTGGCTAGAGGATTATGTTCTTAGTGGGTACATGGACCCTAGGGCTCTCGGGGGCCTTGAACTTGAAACTGGGAGTCTGGACCCCTGGTGCAGAGGAGTGTGTCGAGAAGGGAGGTAGTTTGCCGCTGAGGGCCGCAGAGTACCAGGCCCGGGACAGAGTCTGACAGAGAAGGAAACTGAGGCTTGGGCTTTAAAAATAACAACAATAATAAGCCACCTAAGGTCACACTGGTACAGTGCTGTGCAAACGAAGCTTTTAATCCAAAGCCTTTTGGTCCCAGAGAGCTGAGCACACTGCCATCCTGTCCTCCCGGCTCTCTGTGACTGTGCTCCCCACAACAGTGTGCCAAGAGAGGACCCCATCACCAGGCCCCTCACACCTCCCCAACCCCACACGTCTTCTGTGCCCCAGCCTTGCCACCTTCACTTTCTGTTGACCTTTATGCGTTCTTGCCTCTGCCCTTCTCAGTTTCTTCTGAGAAGCCTTCTAGCGGCTTCCACGCCAGGCGAGGGCTTCTCTGCTGGTTCCGTATTCTTGCCAGTCTTGCTGTCTTCCTGAGCACCCGTCCCTGACTATGACGCTTATTTATTGTGTGTATGTTCACGTTTGCACACTGCGGTGCACTTGACAGCACACCTCTGGAGGTGAGAGGACAGCTTTCAGGAGCCACTTTTTCTCCCTGAAACACTTGGGTTCTAGGGAAGGAAAGGCCTTTCCCATGGAGCCTTCTCGCTGGCCCTGGAAAGGATCTTTACTCTCGGCTTCTAGAACCAGCAGAGCACCGCTTCTGGACACAGTCTGGCCTCCTTTGCTCTATTTCCCCACCTACCGAGTGGTTTACCTAACCCAGGAATCCTGTCCAGGTGGCTCCCATGCTCCGTGTTCTGGGACAGACAAGGAAGCCCACAGGCAGGTGAAAGGGGACCAGGAAACAGGCACTAGCCACCCCCTGCTGAGGCCCCAGCAGGCAGAACTGCTCTGAGCAGGCGCAATAGGTGGGCGGCTGAGTCCTTTCACAGGCTCTGCGTGCCAGATCTGCTGATCTTTCAAGACAAAAGCAAAAATCTGCAGTTTGGTGTGAAATTTCCCGATTTTTAAAAATGCTGGCAACTAATTTTAAAAACATTCAGCAAGCCAGCATTTTGCAGGCTTCAAAACAAGTCCCAGGGCCAGAAGGCGCCTCCAGGCAGGACAAGTCGGGAGGATGCCACTTGCCTCAAGGAAAACCACTGAATGAAGGCCTTGGGCCAGGATTTCCCTCTACCTTTTCTGCATATTGTGTGATTGCCTGGCATGGTGGATGTGGGTGGATGGCACAGTGTCTGTGGAGGGGGGAAGGGATGGGCGCGATGTTTCTTCTTGTACACCAAAGTTAGGAAAAAAAATCCTGGAATGCAGCTGAAGAATTCAGGGACTTGGGGTAAAGGCAGTGTGGAGACTGGATGAGGGTGGGGGCCATCCAATGGGGTCTGTGCTGCTTCCTGGATCACATGACAGTAACTAAGCTGAGCCTTCCGTAGGCCGGAAATAAGTTATTCTGAGGCCTGGTGGCCAGAGCTGCAAACAAATGAGCTGGTGAGTTTGGGGCCAAGGCTGACAAAGCTGGCCTCAGTGAGTCTTTTTGAGGTTGACCAAGCGCCCTATCCCAGGCAGCCTCCTAGGGGAGCTGGAAGCAAGGCTCATTGTTTTTATCTTACCAGTGCTAGAAGGAGTGGTCAGAGCGCCTGCCACAAAGTACCCAGATCTCCATGGGCCTGGGTCCCGTCTTCTCTAATGTACTGGCTAGAACGTTCTATAGAGAATATCATATCTTGACTCGCTCAGATTCTGCCTTGGCTTTTCTTGACAACTATTGTTGTAGTTCTCTAGAAGGTTCCAACCCACGCTTTGGTTGTAGCTCCCAGAGCCCATCGGCATACTGTGGTTCTCCGGGCTGAGGCCCTCACAGTCTCTCCCCGCCTTGCCTTTCTTAGGCTTTTCAGGCCACAGAAATCAACACTTGGCTGACCCACAAGCTACAGAATGAGCTGGCAAAGTGGCAGACGGCAGCACAGCCACCGTTGACAACTCGCAGAAGGGAAGCTGAGCCAGAATAAGAAGTGACCACCTGGGGACTCTCAGCATATTTGTTCCAAGGCCGTCAGTGCAGACCTGACAGCTGACATCAGGAGCCCAGGACTCAGACATCCAAATCACCTCTGGGACCCTGGATGCCACTTCTCCAAGCCTGTTTGCTCACAGGCACCCAGAGCCCTGGTAGCACGCTCTGAGGATGTGAGGACACATGCATGCTCGCTCCGCAGCAGCCCCTGCTTCCCCTCAGATCAAGATGGAACACACTAGCTGGGCATGGTGACACGTGTCTTCAATTGTTGTACCTGACTCACAAGTGCCCAAAAGACCACCAGGAGTCGAGTCCGCTGCAAAACACATGAGGATCTTTTTTATTACAAACTACAGCTTGGGCTCACAAACCCTCACCTGAAGCAGTTGAGAGCCGAGAGCCTCATGCTCAGGTTAGTTGGATGATTTAAAGAGTCCGTTCCCTCCCAGTGCACCCAAAGAAGGGGGATTCCTGCCTGGCAAGCATCTATTGGTCTAAACACAAAAGGGGATGCTACATTTTGAACTGATTGGCTATCAGAAGGCCCCTAAATCATTAATGGTCTAGCTTCCCTTGTTTGGCTGCCCTAGGGGAGAGGGGCCAGTTTCCTAGCAACTGTATCTCTAGTGGACAGGAGACGAATGCAGTAAGGCTAGTTCTTCCCCACAGGTGACCGGACATGTCTTCACCTGGCTGGCCTTCATTCAGGCTTGTGCTTTAAACTTTAAAACAATACCCACTGATTTTTAATTCTTTGGTCTCTCATAATCCTAGCACTCAGGAAGCAGAGGCAGCAGATCTCTGAGAGTTCAAGACCAGCCTGGTCTACATAGTAAGTTTCAGGCCAGCCAGGTCTACATAGTGAGACCCTGTCTCAAAATGCAAGGAAGGAAAGAAGGAAAGAAGCGAACAAGCAAGTAAGCAAGCACTGTTCCTAGTGGGGCCTTCAATGACTGCACCAACACTGCCCACAGCAGCAAGCTTCAACCCGACTCTCTGGTTCTATATGTAACAACAACCTGTTGCTTCATGGAAGCAGACATCAGTAGAACAGGTGGTGCTTCATGGCAGGACAGAGAGCTGCTAGCAGGATAGACTCCCTGCCAGGGAAAAGAGTGCCATTTAGTGATTGTGTCTACACAGGACATGACCATCATGACTTCCCAATGAGGTGAAGTTTATTGTCCGCCACAGCTAAGACACTGCAGTGCCGCTCTGGGCTTTGTTTGTGTCCCAGCCAGGCAGAGAAACTGGAAATTTGTCTATAATCTTTCAGTGCAGTGGGGGAAGGATGGCCAGAAACCTAAGAAGGATTAGCTGAGAATCCCAGTGTGGCAGTTTTGGATTGGTGGAACTTAGAGAAAAGTGTGGACATGTAGCAGGAAGAATCAAAGACTCTGAAGAATGATGTGGCAATGAATGGGCATGACAGTGATTACAGCTAATTCCAGCACTCAGCAGGCTGAAGCAGGAGGCTTGCAAATTTGAGGTCATCTTGGACTACATGGTGAGATCCTGTTGATAGGAAAGAAAAGGAAAAGGGAAGGCAGAGAGGGGAGTAAAGGGGAAGGGGAAAGAGAGGAAGGAGAGAGAAAATAGAAGGGAACAAGAGGGAAGGAAGAAAGGGAGGGAGAGAGGGAAGCAAGAAGAGGGGAAGGGCTGGGTGAGGGACAGGTCGGAGGGAGGGACCTGTGGGCCAGGACACTGCTGATGGCTCCTCTTGAATAATGGATCAGATTAATGAAGTCCCATATTGAACAGTTTAACCATTTTCTTGGACTGGAAAAACTAGGAAGAGAAAAAAATGCTTATAAAGACCATAGAATAGCAGTGCAATGTTAGTGGTGACGGGCAGTGGCCCTAGATGCTCTAGTGTACAGGTCCAGTGTGCCAAATAGGTACATTGGGCAGATAGGCAGGTTGGATTCTTGTGGGTGTCTTCTGCACTAGGGAGAAGGGGCTGCTGTCCCTGCACTGGATGTGAGAAGCCAAAGGGTCCTGAATCTAAGGCTACAAGCTGATCTGCAGCTTGTGTTTTGTCTTAGTCAGCGTCACTCTTGCGGTGACAAAACACCATGACTAAAAGGCAAGTTGGGGAGGAAAGGGGTTCATTCAGCTCACACTTCCACATTGCTGTTCAGGAAGTCAGGACAAGAACCCAAACAGGGCAGGAACCTGGAGGCAGAAGGTGCAGAGGGCATGGAGGGGTGCTGCTTACCAGCTTGTTTCCTATGGCTTGCTCAGCCTACTTTCTTATAGAACCCAGAACCAACAACTCTAGAATGAAACCACCCAAAATGGGCTGCCCCCCCATCAATCACTAATTAAGAAAATGCCCTACAGCTGGATCTGATGGAGGCTCTTCTCAATTGAGGTTCCCTCCTTTCAGATAACTCTAGTTTGTGTGTCAAGAGGACATAAGACAAACCAGCACACGATCCAAATCTGAGTCATTGCTTCTAAGGCCATTGAGTGTACTCAGGGATCTTGTGGTTGACTGGATCCTAGATGCCAAGAAGGAGAAGGGTAATGCAGTCATAGGCTATTGCTCTGCCCGACGAAGAAGAGAACTTGGAAGCAGGAGGTAGCTCTAGTTAAGGTGTGATGTCTAGGACGTTTTGGGAGATTTATCTGGAATTAGTGGAAAATGGTTCTTGGTGGATGCCAGTCAGAAGGCCAGTCCTGATAGACACCTGCTTCGTGAGCCTGAGGCAGTAAAGCGGAGAGTTTTCTGTCCTTCACTGATCCTGGCTTCGTGCCTGAGACACTCTGACAAAAGACAGATTAGCAAGATAAGAAGCACATAGAATTATTTAAAGGTCCTAAGTTATGGGAGTCTTCAGGAGAAAACATGAAGAAATGGAGAAGTGTGTGTGTTTTTATGCTGTTGAAATATCTCATTGTGGAGGGGCACAATTGGATAAATGGGGTATGACCTGATGATGACAAACTGACGGAGGAGGACTTAGTCAAGCCTGTTTTGAAATACTTCAAATGAGCGGGGAGGGAGGAGGTCAGCGACCTAGGACACTGACTTGCTGCAGTGGAGGAGGGGAAACTGACTTCTGCTGTTTTCTCCATCACCAATGTGCTATATTTGGGAGCAGCGCGCCCTAGCTCCTGTCTCTAGATAATGTCATCCATAGCTGTAAGCTGAGGAAGTTGGGGCCTAGAAAGACCAAGAGACATGTTCAGGCCCACTGTGGAGGCTTGCAGGGAGCTAGGAGTTCAACTCAGCTCTATGTCTTCTGCGGGAGAGAGCGGGGGTTCCTTTTGCAATCTGACCCTGGAAGGTACTATGGGTTGGAATGTGGTACTGAGCCTTCCTAGAAAAAAATGAGCAGAGAGGGAAGGGCCAGGCTGGTCTCTGAACTATTGTCCCTTGCCATGTGGCCGCAGCTAGACTGAGCACAAGCTCCTGTTCATGAGGAGCAGCCTTGCACCGGAAGCCTGCACTGACCAACTCCTAGGAAGCAGAAGTTTGGGCTGGCAGTCCTTCAGGGGGATGACTGCTCTCAGAGCCCACAGCATACCGCTGGGTCTCCTCCCCCACCTAGAGAGTAGAGCTTCGGACTTTGTGCGCCAGAAACAGCCATTTCACTAACAGATATAATAAGCCAGGGGGACTTTGAGCCTTGGTGGAGGAAGCTGAGTGGAAGCTTTGGGAAGACCAAGAGTCAGGCTGCAAGTAGGAGCTGCCCTTAGGCAGGTGAGCAAAGCTCTGGGAATGGGCAGAGGGATAGACATTTAGTCCCCATGACATTTAGTCCGCAGTGTGTCAGGAGCCCAGGCTGAGAGCCCAGGGTCTGGCCTTGGGCTGGGGCATGCATGTTCTGAGCTAGCCCACTGCCCTTCTTTCCCTATGCCTTTCCTTGCATTTCTTTCTGAGCTGGGGCTTCAAGTCAATGACTTCAGAGCTTCCAGCTGCAGCTCCAGACCTGCTGTCTGATTGAGCAGGCTTTGGGGCATGCTGGCACAGCTGCCAAGGTGACCTGCTTAGGTTAGAGTGGACCAAGACAGAGAAAGGCATTTGGGCTTCCTCTTCTGTTTAGACCTGTTCGGGGAGTGTGGAGGACTGTTGAATTTAACATCTGGACCGAGCTACTGGGAGTCCTTCTTGGAGGCTTAGAGACACAAAGGACGCAGGGAGCTCTGAGGAGCATTCTTGCGCTCCTCATGCATAGCAAGACCCAGGTGGCAGCAGGTGGGAGGCCTGTGCTGGTGAGAGGAGCTGAGGTTCACCACTGGCCCCCTAGTGTCTCGAGGGTCATTTGCTTTAGTGGCCCTTACCCCCTCTTCTTTAGGTGACTTCAGCAATCTCCTCCTCTTTCCCCTTCCTAACGGGACCCCTCCCCCATCTCCTTCCTGCCAGGTGTCACTTTCCTTTGTTTCCTCTGGATGTTTGTGCCCCAGAAGGAACCCCTCCCAGACACACACTTTTTCCGTTTCCTCAAATTCTTGCAGTTACAGTCTAGGCATTTCTCTGGAGAGTTATACAAATGAAACACGTGAACATAAAAAGATGCCAGATGTTATAATCAAACCGTATAGGCCACATCACACCTACCTGGGTGGCCACCACTGAAAAGGCAGACCATGGCGTATCAGAGGAGGTGTAGAGAAATGGGACATTGCTGGTGGGCTTGTAAAATGGTGCTTCTCCCCATGCTCACTGACCAGGCCTGAGGAGGGGAGGAAACAATGCCCTTCCCTGTTCGTGCCTGCTCAAACCTAGCCAAGCCACCCAGACAGCAGTGCCAGCATGCCCTAGGCCCAGGCCAACCAGACAACACGGCTGGTTCCAGCTGAGCCTGGAGGGTCTGCAGCAGAAAGCATAACAGTTTCTCGTCCTGTCACACGACCCAGCAATTCCACTCTGAGACACACACCCAAGAGAACTGCAAACGCATGTCGCATAAAACACTGCAGGGACTTGTTCACAATAACCCCAAATTGCCCAAAGACTTATCAGGTGATGAGTGTGCAAACAAAATGCAGTCTGCACATACAGCAGAGTGCCGTTCATCCATAGAAAGGGACGAAGCGCTGACAGATGTTACAGTGTTGAGCACCCCTGAAAATACTATTGAACTTTTCAAAATTAGCAGCAGATGACCAACCACATATTAGATTATTTCATTTATGCGAACTGTCCAGAATAGGAAGCCCAGAGAGCCAGGAAGTAGATTGAGCTTTCCAGGAATGGGAAGTGACCGCTTGGTGGTACCGCTTCCTGATGTGGAAGGAAGAGTTTTGGAACTGGGCAGTGGTGACTGCTGTACAGTTTTGTGAATGGACTAAAAATCCATGAGTTGAGAATCTTAAGGGTTTTATGGTGGCGAATTATATGTCATATCAGTCATCTTACTAATCAGAGTCACAAATACCTGACCATAAAACAATTTAAAGGAAGGTTTGTTCGGTCTCGTAGTCTGAGGGTGCGCTCAGTCACTGTGGAGAAGGTACACCTGCGGGGACCGTGAGACACCAGGTTACTTGGAGAGATGGTCTAGTTGCCGGTTATTATGCTCCCTTTTCCATTCTATTCAGTCAGCCCATCGCACGATGCCACATCATTCTACACAGCCCCTCCTCAGTTAAGCCTCTGGAACCCACCCTCACAGACACACTGAAAGATGTGTCTCCTAAGTAATCGTAAATCCCATTATTAAGCTGACAATCACAATTCACCGTGATTTGTGTGACTAGTTCTCAGGGCTGGCAGGATGGCTTAATGGTTAAGGGGACGCACTGCTCTTGTAAAAATATGTGAATCCCATCCCTACCATGCACATCCGGTGACTCACAAGCGTTTGGAGCTCTAGCTTCAGGGAATCCAGTGCCTCTGGCCTTTATGCACACATGCTTTAAAAAATAGTTTTGGGGGCGGGGAGCTGGAGGAATGGGGGTTAAGAGTTCACTGTTCTTCTGAAGGTCCCATGTTCTTCTCCCGGCACCCACATGGCAGCTCACAACTGTCTGATGCTGTCTTCTGGTGTGCAGATGTACATGCAGAAAAAGTACCCATATACATAAAATGCATAAATAAATCAATCTTTTAAAAATACTCTTCAGGCTCCGAGGCACTGTGCGTGAGAAGCACAAAACCTTGGCCTGTCTAGGATCGGGATCTCAGAAGCCCTTTTGGAATTATCTTCCGGGAATGGAGATGGAATCCATAGCATCAGAGGTGTTCTCGGGAGAGGGGTGGCAGCAGACCATGTGAAATGAAGGGACACGGAACAATGGAGGAGGCTTCCCACAGGAAATGGGGGTGGGGGTGGGAGGGAAGGTCTGGTCTCTAGCTGAAAGGATGTTTTAGAGTACTGGAGACTGAACTTCTCAGGTTCTCCGCCCCCCACCCCCACCCCCCGAGCCTGACACAGGAGGTCCCAGGAGACAGTAACAGAAATGTTGCCATACTTAGAGTGAGAAAGCCACCATGGCAATGAGATCAGGGGTCCCAAACAGCTCTGCCTCCTGGCTTTGTTTGTCTAGAAAATGGTCCTGTGACATACATTGGCAATAGCTGTGTGCTTTGATATACGACTTGCAGACATGACCACTTGGCCCTGTGGCTGCATGCGTGACGCTGTCCTAAGAGAGCAAAAGGGAAAGCTCTTCTCCCTTGGCTCTGGACTCGACTTGTCCCCACCCCTAGCTTAAAGCCTACACAGCTAACACATAATGTGAGGGTGGTCGCTCCAGAACTTGCTGGGGGGGGGTCTTTTTAAGAGCTGTGTGCCTGAATGGAGTGAAGGAATACATGGCTTCTCAAGGAAGACCCTTCGGGACTCTCACAATCAGAAAGGCTGGTGAGACCAATTCTCAGACCGGCACATTTTCTAGGAACAGTTTGCTTCTGACGTCAGCTCAGGTCAAGGGCCATTAGCTGGGGTTTCCTCACATTCCCTGATTGGATGTCTCACTGGGCCTGCAGGTGAGGGGCCTCAGATGCCAGACAGGAGCACCAAGGCCACAATGGGTACAGAAGACTCTCATGAAAGCAAAGTCAGCATGGAGCCTCAGGACTCCTGTGAGACTGCACAACCCCGAGGGCTGTTCCACAGCATCAAGGTATGCGCGCTGTCGGGCAAGGCGGGGAAGGGGCCGCCAAGCCCAGCCATGCAACACAGAGCAAATGTCTGCCTTCTCACTTCCTCACCTTGAGAATGGGTTCCTGGGATGAGCAGGGAAGCTCTTAGCTTGGTTCTGGGAACAAAGAAGGTGAAGCAGGGTCTCCTTGCAGAGGCTGGTACATGTTAGTCTGTAGATGATGGGGAAATGCCCTCTGCCTCCCTTGGAGAAATGGAGTGCTCCAAAGCCCTAAACTTGTGCGGGTACTGGAGTTCTGGCTCCACAAGGCCCTAAAGACTCGCCCAGTAGGTGTCAGAGTCTGTTGGGGTGCTGCACACCGAGCTTTTCTGTTATTGCTTCAGTGACAGGATGGAAGTCTAGACCTTGCACTTGTTGGGCGAGTGTTCTACCACAGAGCCCTACCACGGAGCCCCACCTCAGCCCTCAAGATCTGAATTCCCTCCGTAATCCTAGGAGGTGTGCCCCTTGCCCTTGTACAAAATATTGAGCAAATGTGTTAAGCTCCTAAACACATTTGCCTAAATGCTCCTAGATTTTGGTTCTTTGAAGCAAGAGTTTCTTCCTCTAGGAATTCTGCCAGCTTTTTCCTGGCAGGCTGGGTTGTTTGGGGGTGAGGTGGGGTGGGGCAGCTTGGGGAAAGCAACAGTGTGAGAATGGGTGGGATCAGGATAAAAATCTAGGGGCTGGTGTTGAAAAAGAGAGAGGCAAGTCCAGCCCAACCCCTGGGGGCATGAGAGGGTCGGGAGGGCTCTGATGCTTTCAGTCAAGTGTGTCTGGGCATCACCCGTGCCCCTAAGTTCTACCTTAGCTTGTCAATGAGACTCTATGGGCTACTCCAATTAACTCACTCTTTCTCCCTCCCTCCCCGCTTTTTCCTCCTCTCCTGTATCTGGCTTCCTTGACTTTCTTTACCCATCCTCCATTCCTCCCTTTTGACCTCACTCTCCCTCTGACCCAAACGATGTCTGTCTCCCTGACTTCCGATGGTCCACCTGCCACCATCACCTCTTCCGCTCCAGTTCTTTGTCCTGTGCCACAGTATACTGCAGCTGGCGCAGCTCATGATCTCTGGCTACCTCAAGAGCTCCATCTCCACCGTGGAAAAGCGCTTTGGACTGTCCAGCCAGACCTCAGGGCTGCTAGCCGCCTTTAACGAGGTACTGTCCCTAGCTCCCCGTCAGGAGTGCATGCTGAGGGAGCCCTATGCTTCCACCTCACTAGCCTCCTCTTTTACACCATAAACATTCCCCCCATGGCTGCATGCAGCCCTCAGCACCGCCCACTCCCCAAATCTTTCATAGCTTTCCTCTTTCAGCATCACAACCCTGGCCTTGGGTTGAAGCCCAGAAAAGCCTCCTCCTGCCCTGGATTGTCCTAGTAGGGAAAAAGAACCAGCCACCGTGCCCTTAGCAGCCCTCTGCTAAGGGACATGAGATATTTTCTAGCTTGCCAGAGTTGGGTAAGCACCTACCCTTCTTGTGGTTCCTTTGAGCGTTGGGTCCTGTAGCTATCGGCTATCCCAGAAAGGAATCACAGAAAGTCACTTGTACAGTCACAGAGAGAGGCTTGAGTTACCTCCAGGTCCCTCTCTGACTGACCTTGGAGTCACAGGAAGAAGGATGATACTGCAGTGGAGGTATGTCCCTGGGATGCCCTGGATCCACAGGCCCCTGCCTGTACCCCTCAGCCAGGCAGGGAGAAGCTGAACTGTACCAATCGGGTTCAGTGGAAAGCAGTTCTGCTGGGCCGCAGCCATCTCCCACCAGATGTTGTCTCTCTCAGGGAAGGGAAGGCTCTTCTCTCCCAAGCCCCAAAAGACGACTGTGAAATTCTCTTCCCTGGATAATAAGTCATCTTCCTCTAGACCCAAGGCCTGGCCCACCAGCTGCACAGCATCCCATCTTAGATCTCACATGAGGAAAAGTCAATCCGTTTGGTAAATGGGAAGTGTCCCTGTACCCCACAGTCAGAACCTACAAACCCTTGTTGAACAACTCACTCCCTTTGAAACCCTGGAGTTCACCCACCCCACCCTTAGATCCCTGGGATTATGAGTCTAAGACATGAAATTCCAACCCTTAACCCCTGGTTTCAGACTTTCTTTGTCCCTCTCATTCTTAAGGCCCCTGGAGCTCCAAATCCCTTCCCTGCCCACCCCACTCCAAAGTGAACTTGACCACACAGCTTTGTCCTCATTTTCCTCCTCTGAAAAGGCAATGAGACCTAAGAAAGGGAAGAAGGCTCAAACTCTGCATGCTGTCATCAGCTCTGTGTTGTGTTTGTTGTTCAGATAGGGTCTCACTGTATAGCCCAGGCTGGCCTTGAATTCATTGCCATCCTCCTGCCTCACTTACTCTCTGGAGTATTTGGATGGGAGGCATGAGCCATCATGCCTGGCTCGGAAGCTCCATTGCAAACATATCCAAATGGTTCTTACTCAAACCAGCCAGTCCAATGTGCACATGGGAACACTGAAGTTAGCCACAGAAGGAATGATACAGACCATCAGTCTCCGAATCTGCCCCACTTTGATTGTCATTTTGTCCCTTTGCAGGTAGGGAATACATCCTTGATCTTGTTCGTGAGTTACTTCGGCAGCCGAGTACACAGACCCCGTGTGATTGGCTGCGGGGCTATCATGGTGGCGCTGGCAGGCTTGCTCATGGCACTCCCACACTTCATCTCGGAACCATACCGCTATGACCACAGCAGCCCTGGTGAGAGAACGGCAAGAGGTGACAGAGGAACTTCAATCCCGAGTATGGGGTCCATTCCCAACCCTGCTTCCGGGATGGGTATCACTGTCCGGCGGCCCTGATAGTCCTCCCTTCCTCATCCCAGTTCCTGTTAGGAAGGGAAGCTGCAGGGCAGAGGTCAAATCTTCTAGTCTCCCCTGGGCAAGGACATGCTCATATGTCTCTATGGAGTTTTGAGGTGGGAGTGAATTTATAATATAGCCTGCTTTAAGGCCTGGCACACAGACACCCTTAGGAGGAATCTGTAGAATAAAATGGCAGCATCGTCCAGTGCTTCCTGGATACCGCACATAGTTTGAAGCATTTTGTGTTTGTGTATTTGATTTTCTCAAGCAGTCAACATGGAGGAGCCAGGCTTGGTGGAACATACTAGCAGTTGGGAGGTAGAAGCAGAATGATATGGAGTTCTAGGCATCCTTAGCTACATACTGAGTCAGGGGCCAGCCTGGGATGCTTGAGACCCTGTCTCACAAAAAAGGGAAAAAAAGAAAAGATCAATGCTTGAATGAGTAGATGAATATAGTAAATAATAATAATAAGATTTTGTTGAGAGCCCAGTTGAAAATGAAAGATGTCCCTTAGAGCAAGCAGCCTGAGTATTCCTTTTCCTCTCCTCATGCATCCATCCACACATCCACCCATCCATCGACTAATTCATCCATCCAAACGTTCATGAAACAAATCTATACTAGTACCTGCTCCATACCCAGCCCCTCAGGGCGTTCAACCTTCTCTCCAGGAGGCTCCTTGGAGAGGAGACAAACAGACAGAAATCTTTGCATACCAGTTTCATCTCTGAGATGCTAAGACCTGGAGATGGAACCATGAAGCAGACATATCCTGGAAATTATGGGATGGAGTAAATATAGCAGTTCTACATAGCACCTGGCTGCTAAGGAAACAGGAAGGGAAAGCCATTGGATCCCTGGGTAGGGGCAGAACACTGATAGCCAGAGGGAACTAACAAAGGCTAGAGGAACTGGAGTAGGAGAAAAGGTAACATTGCAGAGAGTGGGGTGCAGTGTGAACAGGGTCCCCCAAAGTGAAAACAAGCAGAGACCGTGAAGGAGACAGAGAGCCACGTTTGCTGCTCATACCTATCATCCTGGCACCCAAGTGGATCACCACACTTTGATGTCACCCTGTGAGTTTCAGGCTGTTCAGGCTACGCAGCGAGCTCTTTTCTCACATTAAAAAAACTGCTGAGTGGATATCTGAGAGGACAGTTACCAACAGGGCATCTTAGGATGCTGAAAGTAATACTTGCTCGTGTTTCTTTGCCCAGAACTTCCACTTTAACAAAGATTTTCCTGTGCAAGGTCACACTTTGTCCTCCCTGCTGGCTCTTCTCTGGTCTGAGCCTCAGTGTTTGCAAGATCAGTTCAAAGGTTGCCATGACTCTAAGCTCCAAACCCTCCCCCTGCTCTGACATGCACAGCTCTTTCCTCAGTTTATCCTTTCTGCAATAATCATGCAGCTGTGTGCATGACAGGCCAGGCCATCTTCAAGACCCTGGAGACCCCGGGATGGGAAAAGGATAACTATTGAATTTAACATCTGCTGGGAACTAGCCAGGGGCCCTGCTTACCACTCCATCAGTGTCCCCATGGGCAGAGGGTACCACTATTGCCTCATGGCCTTGAGGCCAAAGAGGGAAATGCAAGTCCAGGCCCACAGCTAAAACCATACCTAGAGCCTACTCAGAACTATTCTGCATTTTAAGCTTCTAATGTTTAGAGAACATCAGTTCTGAGAGACTTATTTGAGGGCTGAGGGCCAGAGAGGCCAGGGTCACACAGAGGAACAGTTACCGATGACAGCCACTGATGACTTTGGTTGCTTTGTTCTTTCCAGTACCAAGGTGTGGCTCTCTGGCTTAGCTTGACACTTCTGAGTCCCTGCTGTCACAAACAAAAGGCTGCACTGAGAAGGCCGCTTCACCACATTGGGGATAATAATAGAATGAGGGTCTCTTTACGTTTGCTCACCAAATATTGGTTAAGGAATAAATATCTGGTACTAAATTAAGAAAAGGTCCTTTTCTGCACTCTGGATCCTGAACTGACACAGTCCCCTCCCCAAAATGAAATGCCAAGGCTCCTGGTCTGGGTCCTTGCTGCTCCTCCCAGCCCTGCCTGTAGCCCTGGCCTGACCCTACCTTGACTCCCTATTTGGAACATCTCATTCCACCAGCACTGTGTCCTTTGGGGGCCCTGGGTTTGTCCCACTGTGAACTCTCCCAGGAATATCCTTCCCTCTCTTTCTTTCTGGAAAAATCTTACTTGTCATTCTCCACCCAGTTCAAAATTTTTTTTGGACACCATTGCCCAAGAGTCACCACTGTCATGACCCTTCTGGATGCCCCTGCTCAGAAAAGTGACCTGTAGCAGGTTAAGGACAGCAGCTATGAAGCCAGACTGTGGGGCCTAGCTGGTTGACATGCATCTGGTCTGTGAGCCTTAGATTTTTGGGAGATCAAGTGAGTTCCTTACATCTGATGAGTATTGGTCATATTTCTTATCGTCCTCTCTCAGAAGATAGGTCACAGGACTTCGATGCGTCCCTGTGCCTGTCCACGACTGTGGTTCCGGCCTCCACCCTCTCGAATGATAGCTGTTCCAGCCGCACAGAAGTCAAGCATCTGACCATGGTGGGGATCATGTTCACAGCACAGACCCTGCTCGGCATAGGCAGTGTGCCCATACAGCCCTTTGGTGTCTCCTATATTGATGACTTTGCCCACCATAGCAACTCACCCCTCTACCTTGGTAAGGATGGTCTCTCCCCCTTAAGTTCTGAGAGAGGGGCCGGGGCCAGGCAAGAGGAAGAGAGGTCCAGCAAGAGGATGGGCCAAGAAAAATCTGGAGGATTCCTGAGCTGCTCTCCAGCCCTGACCTGCAGATATAACTGCTCTTGCCATGGAAGACTGAGGGTGGTCAGAGACCCACTGAGAGTAGGTAGGGACCCACTAAGGATTGGCAGGGACCCAAGAAGGTAGGCAGAGAGCTGCTGAGGGCAGATGATGCCAGGGCATTCTCACCAAGGTGTTGTATTGCAGGAATCCTGTTTGCAGCAACCACCATGGGACCTGCCATGGCCTATGGGATGGGCAGCCTCATGCTCCGCCTTTATGTGGACATTGACCGGATGCCAGAAGGTGAGGCTGGGGTGTCCACTCATCCTCAGGGGTGCACACACTCTGTAACTGATCACTGGTTTTAAAAAAGGCACGAAATCCAGGAACCCACATGGGAACTGCAGCAGCAACCCTGACATGGAGGAGCCTTTTCTTTCCACTTTCTAGGCCTCCGTTTCCTCGTGCTCAAGATAATCTCTATCCTCCTGTCCCCCGTGACTGTCACCATAATCTAGTGAAGTGTCAGAGATAAACTGTAACGTGTCACCTTTTGAAGAGCTGTGCCCTCTGTCACCATCCTACCTTTACGCATACCCTCTGTCCCCCAGGCACAGGTGAACTGTTGACAGAGAGTAAAATATACCCTCTTAGCCCGTAGGGAGCACCATCTCAGGGTTGGTGGGGGAGCTTCCTAAGGCCAGGGCCATAGCATGCTGAGACCAGAGCAGAGCTCAGTGGCTCCTGTGCTCTGTTGGGCCTCTCTCAGCTGAGACATGGCCTGGGGGACCCTTTTAGCCAAGGGACTACCTCAGAGTATGAGAGACTTCTGGAGGTGTCACTAGGGAAATTGTACTCTCAGAATCAGCTGGAGGTCAGAGTGGGCCAAGAAATCTGGCTAAACCTTGGTCTGAAAGAGGCCGGGAAGGTGGGCCGGGCCCCGAGAGCTCTGGATCTCTGCGTGCAAAGGGGTCTGGGAGGTTTTGGAGATGAGGGGCGGTGTTCTGCTGGCGCAGGTTACTGTGGTTTCTTAGCTGCCTGGATGCCACAGCAGCACACGTGTGCCAGGCATGCCTTCAGCATCTTACTGCTCAAAGTCCCATCCCTCACTCGGGGATTTGCCAGCAGGTCCTAGAAGCCACCTGGGTGATCATCCTCTAGCTTTTTCCTATGGGTTCCCTGAGCCGAATCAGGTCGTCTGGACAGTTCTGCATAACGGTCACCAGTGACAGTTCTGCCCATCTCTCTTCCTTCTAGAACACTGGACCCCAACACCAGACCTGGGCTCTGATACCCGCCTCTTGAAACCCTGAGAGGACGGCCCTGAAAGTTGGGGTGGCCTAGGTTTTCCCAACCATCTCCGCTTGGGAGGAAGTCTCTGTCATTGTTGCTACCATCTTGGCACAGGGTAGATGTTGTCTCTGAGCCACCTCCCAGGTTCTTCTCTCTCCATGGGGAATTTGAAGGGTGGGTGATTCTTGCCTGCTGCAGGCACAGACTAGCAAGTGCTCAGAAGGAGCTTGGCTCCCTCCCATCTGGCCGGGGACCAAGGCAGACAAGAAACAAGGAAGGCGCTGAGTGCCCTCGGTGGAGGAGCCACACCCGGCTGGGCTTTGGGGGTGCATCTGCCAAGCACCAGCTGGGCTCCTTAGCTCCTGCCCAGAGCTCAGGCTCCAGCACCCGGAGGACAGGCTGTGTGAGCCGCTGGCTGGTGCCGCTCTTTGGGGACTTGTATTTTTATAAAGTACCTGTGAGGTTGAGGTGTTGTGTGACTTTTCCTGGAGAGAGGTGAGCAAGCGTCTTTTCACCCCAGATAGGGCAACGATGACAGACCAAAGAAACAATTCCATCTTCGGCAAGCTTGGTGAGCCAGTGACTTTGTTGGGATTACTTACAGAGGCATGGAGGACTCAAGGGTACTGGTGAGAGGCCCACCACAGTGCAGATGACAGCGCACTGCATCCCCGTGGCCCCTGCCCAGCTTGCAGATGCTCCCACGAGCAAGGCTTCTCTGCCTTTATAACCTTAGAGAGGGGCTCTGGCGGTCTTGTGAGTCTTTGGATCCTCCCTCTGTTCAGAGGAACTAGCTACCCAACTCGGGGAGACCAGAGGAAGGTGTACCCACTTCAGCCTTAGCTTTAGAAGTTTTACAGGCACTTGTGTGTCGTGTTCTAATTAGAACAGGTAAGGGGCCAAAACCATGGCATCAGGACTTGAGAAAGGAACACATTCCTTAGCCCCCTCCCCACCCCCAACCCTTGTGGTCATTTGAAGCAGATCTTCGATACAGCCAAATGCTTCTGTTAAACAGTCCCGCTTGTTTTAAACATGGTCTGAGGACAGCAGCAGCTCCGCCTTCATTTGATTTGGTAATAATGCTTTGTCTAATAGTAGAAATTGCAATAGGACAGAGAGGAGGAACATGTGACTATAAAATAAACATCTCTTTTTTATTAAATTCTTTATTAATTACACTTTATTCACCTTATATACCCCTGTAGTTCCCTCCCTCCTCCCGTCCCAACCCCGCCCTTCCTCCCCCTTCTGCACCTGTGTCCCTCCCCAAGACCACCTATAGGGGAGGTCCTCCTTTCCTTCCCTCCAATCCCAGTCCATCAGCTCTCATCAGGAGTGGCTGCATTGTCTTCCTCTGTGGTCCAGCAAGGCTGCTCCCCTCTCAGGAGGGGTGATCAAAAAGCATGCCAATCAGTTCATGTAAATGAACATCTCTTGAAGTGCTTTTCATGCCTGTTTTTTGTAGATTTTGTTTGTTTTTTGAAACAGGGTCTTATGTAGCCCAGATTGGCTTCAAACTAAATGCTTAGCCAAGGGCAACCTTGAATCTTTGCTCCTACTGCTTCCATTTCCAAAGTGCTCAGCTTGGATTTTTAAATTTTTAATTAAATTTACTTGTTTTATCTTTATATATATATAAAGATAAATATATATATAAAAAACTAATATATATATTAGTTTCTTACAAAACTTTAATTACCGATGCTATTAATATCTGTATGTCACAGTGGAATAAACTGAGACGCAGAGCTTAATTAGCTGCCCAAGGTTAAGTTATCACTGGATCCAGTACTCCACTGCTGTGGTGGCTGGAGGTTCTCAGAGGCAGAAATGACAGCCAGCTGCAACACTAATGTCATCGTGGTTTTTCTCTTCCAGGAGGTATCAACTTGACCCCAAAAGACCCCCGATGGGTGGGCGCCTGGTGGCTGGGCTTCCTCATCTCTGCAGGACTGGTGGTGCTGTCTGCCATCCCCTACTTCTTCTTCCCCAGGGATATGCCCAAGGAGAGACGTGAGCTTCACTTTAGGCGGAAGGTCTTGGCAGGTGCAGCCTCGATGGTCAGCAAGGTAAGCGCCCTCCATGTTCTGGCGCCAACTCAGGCTCCCACCAGTAGGGGCCGGACTCACAAAGCCTTTGCTGGCTTCAGGACTCAAGGTTATCCTTGGGAAGACAGGGAGCAAAGACTCTCTTTAGCTGCTTTGGCGGGCGCTGGGTGCAGAAGGCCTGGACAGAGGCCACTGAGGCTGTAATGGCCATGCTGGGCGCAGGCATCAGAGTGCCAGTGGACAAGGAATAGAATGGGCACAGGCTCTGCTGCCCCGAGACAGCGCTTGCCCAGAAGTGGGCTTATTCTGCAGTGGTGGTTCCCAGAGACCGTGAATGACCGGGCTAACAGTGCTCGAAGGTAGGGGAGGGTTTGAAATCTCAGTCCTGCCTAGCTCAGGCCAAGATTTAAATTCCCAGAACCTGGAGAGGAGTCCTCGGAAGGAGGAGTGTCACTTAGGAGGACAAGAGGCTGTGAGGCTGTTGACAGATAACTCTGAGTTGGGCTCTATATTTGGACAGAGAACACTAGGAGAGGGTGGCTGTCTGTTGGACTGGGTGATGGGTCAGCCGTGTACCTTTGCAGCAAGTCACTCCCCTATGCCTGCTGTCGTGTGGGGTGTACACAGTACAGAGGTCAGATTCCTGGAGCGCTGCCCCAATTGCCTTGGGTTCTGAGAATGTGCAGTCCTGGTTGCTGTGGTTCCTGGAGTTGGCTTTTGAGAGCTGTGTGCTGTGAAGCCTTGAGACTCTGGTCTTGACTGTGTGCCCGTCTGGCTGTCTACATCTGCCTTGTCAGCTCATGGGGTTCTTGGAGGAGAGGAGCTGAGAGCTTCTTAAGAAAAGATTGAAGGCTGAGAACATGGTGATCTGCTCCCAGCAGTTCTTGGGCAATAAATATTGATGTGGGAAGAATCGATCCTCCGCCTCCGCCTTCTCCTCCACCTCCTCAAGGCTTCCAGGGCTAGCCAGGCTGCTTGCAGTAAGGTTGGCTGGCCTGGCCCACTAATAAAGAGCCTGGAGGAGGGGTCCCCCTGGGTGAGACTGGCTGCCCCATCCTGCATGTGTCTCTCCTGCAGGTCAAAGCTGGTCTGTATGGGAAATCTTTTCAGACATCTCCCAGACTTAGGGCCCAGGACCTATACGCACAGGAGGCCATGGCTACATCAAACAGTCCAACAGAGGCATTATCTCACACGGTTGCCTGGTGTGGACAGTTCTCAGGTTTCACAGTTGTCATCACAATGTACAGTAGTCCTCTTGAACTTGTTCCTTCTGTGGGTCTGCAGTGTGTATGTCCCCTACAGCAGCCCCCTGTTTCCTGCCAGCCCCTGGGAACTGCCACTGTACCCTTGCTTCCCTGAGTTCCAATTCCTTAGACTCCACCTACACACATCTGTCTGCCTCTAGCATCTTATGCTTAATGCAATGCACTCTGTATTCATCCACTGTCCTGACAAATGAAAGAGTGTTATTCCTTGTTAAAAATAGTACTCACTGGCCCAGCAGTTAAGAGCACTGGCTACTCTTCCAGAAGATCCGGGCTCAATTCCCAGCACCCACATGGCAACTCACAAGTTCCAGAGGATCCACACCCTCACACAGACATACATGCAGGCAAAACACCAAAGCACATGAAATAAAAGACAGAAAGAAAAAGAATAGCACTCACAAGGTCTTCATCCATTCACCTGCTGATGACTGTTGTGAGACACTCGGGTTGACTGTTGGTCTCAGTAATTGTGAGCAATGCTGCAGTGAGAGCATGCGGCTTTCCTTACACTAGATACCGTGGATTCACCTGCCGGTTAGTGTTGCGATTCGGAGTTAAACCTCAGACTGTGTGCGCACTGGGCAAGCACTGTAGCACTCCGCTAGATCCCCAACCTTATTTTCACCCTTTTATATTTCTTTTCAAGACAAGGCTCTGTGTGTTTCGGGGGTCATTACATAGCCAAAGAGGACCATGAACTCCTGATTTTCCTATCTCCACCACACATGTGCTGGGAATACAGGCATGGACCACCACACCCAGTTTATGTAGCAGTGGAACTTGAACCCAGGACTTCATGAGTACTCTTCAAGCGCTGTTCTGACTGAGTTACAACTCTAGCACTATTCTTGGTTTTTGTGAGTCACCGCCATACTTTTTGGCTTAACGATTACACAAATTCACATTCCCACCAGTGGTGTGCAGCGGTTCCCTCTCCTACAGCACCTCACCAGCACTGTTTTTGCCAGCCACTCCGACCAGAGCAAGTGGACCGACCACTGTGTTTCTTATTTGGTTTTCAAAATCTTCCTTCCATTATATCCTGGAGAGAGTTTGAGGCAACTCCCGCTAAAGGCAGGTCTGGTGCTAGGTAAAAACAATAGGAATTAGGTTAGCATATATCATGTTCTTCGTGTCATTCTGCGGGGCCCTGTGTGTGCAGCACCTCACCTAATCCCCGCTGCCTGCTGTATCCGTGCTGCAGATGCAGCTCCTGTGCTCTGATTACCTTTGAGGGACTTGGGTTGCAGAGAATGAATAGCATGGTCACATAGGTTATAAATGCCACTGAAGTTCAGTTCCAGGAAAACCCATTCCTGTACACTCTCTCAACTGATCAATCAGGATGAAAGAGCAGCAGAAATGTGAACAGGAGCAAAGGGTCCATGGAAGGACAGAGCCATGTGTCAATACATGAGTAGGAAGATCAAATAGAAGAGGACAAGTGAGCCAGTCATTTGACTTAGCACTTCTGGTGGCCTGCTGCCATCAGAACCTCACCAGAAGAAGCTGAAGGCCAAGATACCCTGACACTCTGCCCCATCCCCTTAGACGGCCACCAGCTCTCAGAGAGCTGGAGTCTGCTCTCTGTGATAACACAGGTAGGCAGTGAGGTCTTTATGAACTGACATCCCAGCTCCGGCCCCATAACCCCAGAACGAAGCCTTCTAGGACCTCAGCTGTCCCCAATGATAGCTTCAGGATGGCTAGGGACCCATAGCAAGTCCTATTTCCCAGCATGCATGTCCTGTGGGCTTGCAGCTGTCAGCACCAAACCCATGAGAGAGGAAGTTCTCCCAGGCTTGCTGACCTGGACAAACCGCAGGCCAGATGGGCCATCCCAAGGCCCTGCTTTGAGTAGCACAGTGCTTCCTGTCTGAGGAACCCACTATTAGTCAGCAGTCCTCAAAGCAGAGGCGGGTTGAAAGGTAGAAACAATTTGGGGTATACGAACCTGGGGCTGTAGGGGCTTTTGACACCTCCAGAATAAAGGCCCTGTCCCTTCTTCTGGCCATAGACCACCAAGGTCTGGCCACAGTCTGTTACTTGTCCCATTGCTTCCCCAGGGAGCACTATCTGCAGTCAGGTGGCCGTGGTGCCCACAGTCTGTTCTGATGCAGGCTCTGTCTGCCTCCACGCCTCAGGTCATACTGTGGCCTGTTCCATCACTCCTCCTTCCAGCCACACTCCTCTCTGAACACCTCTTCTGAGCCCTTCCCCAACCCCAGGCCCCCGCCACCACCCAGGCAGATCTGTCTCTTCTCTCCTGTCCCCAAACCCTTTCCACAATGTGTGCCACGGACAGCAGAGAAACTGACTTTGGTGGCCCGCTCTTTCTCACTCAGTGTTGTCCTCTGCCCATCGAGCGCAGATAGACTGTGCCTGGACCAAAATGACAGGGCGGATATGAAAGTGCAGCAATGTCCCTGCAAGGAGCAGGTAACACTGTGACCTGGGCACGAAGCTCACAAGACTCTGCTTGCTCTCAAGGGCGAGCCCACCCCTCCCTGGCGAGAAATGCGGGGAAGTTGTCAGTCTGTGGCATCTTCTACTTTCTTCTACTCCTGGCCTCTTTCCCTCAGCTGTCCAGGCCCTTCCCCTGGCCACTGTGGTTAGTGCTAAGAGAGAAAAAGTACCTTGGTCTATGACAGCATGTCCAAAAGAATTACCAGACAAGTCATGTGTGTGGTGCTGAAGTCTCTAGTAGTTTCTGCCAAAAGTCAATTAAATTTATATTAATAATAAATTTGGACTGAGCATAACGTCACAGGCTTGTAATCTCGGCCCTTGAGACACATAAGGAGTTTGAAGTCAGCTGTATGTGGCAGCTCATGTTTGTAATCCCAGCACTCTGGCAGCTGAGGCGGAGGATAAACCATGGGTTGAAGGCATGGTAAGCTCTAGGCCAGCCTGAGCTACATGGTGAGATTCTGGTTCAGAAATTCTAAAAGGAGTTCAAGGTCACCTTCAGTCAGCCTGGATCACATGAGCCCTGACTCAAAAAAAAAAGTGCACACACACATTTTACTATGTCTAAAAACTTTTGGCATATAATACAAAAAGTTTACTCCTACATCTTGAAAATACGGTATCTATTTTATACTTGTGATGATTGTGGCATGTTTTAGTTGGCCATTTCTCAAGTGCTTAGTCACTGCATGTGATTGGTGGACACTGCATTAGATAATGTGACTATAGCATGTCCAACCTGCAGCCCAGAGGCCGCTCTAACCCTGGATGCCTTGAATGCAACCCAACACAAATCCTCAGATCTTACTTGTAGCACTTACTTGTAGCAATGCCCCTTCTCAGAGCATGTTTGCTCACCTGTGAAGAAGCAGAGGACTCCCCACGCTCTGCCCTTTGCAGGTCCCAAGGAGGGCAGTACATATGTGCAGCCCTGAATCCACGCAGCTGAGGCCCGGCATCTCCCACCATCTCACTCATTTCTGCTCGCTCCCGGGAGCTCCATAACTCATTACCAGATTCTGAACCATCCTGGTCTGAGGGATGCCTCCAAGTGTGGCAACATCTCTTCTTGCCTGTTCTTATTTTTCTTCCAAGAGCTTGGCTTTGGCTGCAACAGCTACTTAGAGCCATTTCCAGTTCTTCTTTCAGTAGAGATTCATCAGGTATGATTTTGCTTCAGGTCCCTGTAGTGAGTACCACAGCTCAAACAGAGAGCAAGATAAACACCATGCGTGCTTATAGCTTATGCAGAACCCTGTCCAGCAGTGAACAAGAGACCCAGAACAGGTTTTTACTCAGACCTGAGTGTTTGTAAAATAGATATTTATTTCATTTCTGTAGAAATTGATTTAATTTGTTCTGAATTCCCAGCCTCCCAGATAATTCTGAAAGTCAACCTTATTTTTTCTCATGGCTCCCGCACTAAGGTAAAGCAAATCCTGTGATTCACTGTCACCACACACCACAGAGGCCTCAGCTCTACATACAAGGCAAAGCATCAGCTGACCCTGGTCACTACAGCAATGCCCACCTGCCGCTCTGGCCCATATGGTTCTCGGCGGCACGGTTGGAATAGAGGGGACCTGATGCGTGCCAGGTCTGTCGGGTACACGGCTCTCTGCTACCAGCAAAGCTGAAGGCTGCTTGTTGCCCGCGTCATGCTCACTTCCTGCCACAGTCTCATTCTATTCTTCATCACTGAGAGAATGGCAAAACCCACTAATGCTTTCTGCCCTGCCACCCACCCCTCCCCCCAAAGCCAGGCCAGAAAACCCAAACAAAGCTGTGCCCAGCTAAGACACAAGAAGATGGAAATGCAAAGAACCCAAGGAAGATGGCATGACTGGATTAATATCTGAATGAATTGCATGCTGGGGCAGGTCAGACTTTGGTAGCCGGTGCAGGAGTGAGATGAGCAGCTTGGACATGAGTCTGTCATAGAGGTGGCCCATGGGGTTCTGAAATGGGGAGCACAAGCATTAAAGTCTCTTAAAAAATGAGATGGGAAACTGGAACACAGTGGTTCAGGCCTATGATCTTAGCACTTGGAAGCAGAGGCAGGAGGATAGCTTTGCCACGTTTTGAGGTCAAACTGGTGAGTTCTAAGCAAGTCAGAATTACAAGGTGAGACCCTGTCTCAAGAAGAAGAAAAGATAAACAAGTTGAGAAGCAGGTGTCAGTCTTGAGCACTGAGAAGCCTACTCTCTCGGCCCACAAACTTAGTACCAGAGAACTGGCTTCTCCTTACACCGGGCCAAAGTCTTTTTCCCTCAAGTTGCTGGCTGCTGACTTCAGACCCACAGTCATCATAGGGTGCTTATCATGTTGGGTAGTAAGAGTGACAAAGATGTTACTAAAGATCATGGTGACATTGACAACGGATGCTAGCGGCAGCAGCAGGATACATAGCTTTGGTGATATATTCCAATTTAATTTCCTGTTGATGTGATGAACAACCTCAAACAAAAGCAACTTGGAAAGGAAAGGATTACAGTCCATCCTTGATGGAAGTCAGAGCAGAAACTCCAGGAGAGCTGTTCCAACAGGGGAAATTCTTGAAGTGATGTATCATGGAAGAACGCTGCTCATGGCACTTTTTTCCAGGCTTGTGTTCAACTGCTTTCCTCTGCAGTCCAGGCCCACTTGCCTAGGCATACTGCCGCCCACAGTGGGCCGGTGCCTCCTACATCAATTGGCAATCAAGAAAATGACACACAGACATGTCCGCAGGCCAATCATATGGAGACATTTCTTCAGTGGAGATTCAGTTGGAGTGTGTCAAGTTGATAACCAAGATTAGTCATCACATAGTGTCAGTGCCCTTGATAGTGATGTCAGCAACGGAAGTGTTATTGGGGACTGCAATGGTGAGAAGACTGTGCGTTGATGATGTCTCTTTTGGTGACATTAGGCTTTTTGTGATTGAGATGAGGTTGGTGACATTGACACTAATGAAGACTATTATATTAAAGATAAGGATGATGATGATATAATCACAATGTTACAGTGATTCTGAAGATAGAGGTAACAATGATAATGACAGACATCCTATGGCTAGGACAGAGGCAGTGATAATCATATTTATGACAGTATCATCATGAATAAATCGGTCATCTAACGGGTTGTGAAGATAGTGCTGAAATGCGTAGGGATATTAGGACTGATCTTAACCGTGACTATAGTACTAATTGTCACCAGCATCCCATTTAATTTAGCATGGTAATGGCAACATGTTACAGTTTAACCACAAGAGTTTCATTCAGTCTTTCAAATCCTCTTGTTGAGTATGTAGAGGGCCAAGAACCAACAGAATACTGGTGGTCTTTGCTCCTGATGAGGTGCCGGGGCTACCGGCCCCTCCTTATCCAGAGTCCCCCCCCCCACTTGTCCCACTGCCGTGTCTGAGCAGGACCTCTTACATCCCGCTGACTGGCCTCGCTGTATGTCTTCCTAGGGTGAGGAACTCTCCTCTCAGCAGGAGCCTTTAAAGAAAGAGGCCGAATTGGCCCCGATTGCTCCGGACTTGACTGTGGTCCAGTTTATCAAAGGTAAGTGAGCCCAGGCAAAAATGGAGGGAGGAAACCAAAAGGTGCCTTTGCAGTCACACAGAACACAGTCCCTTAAAGCTTCTTATTAATTAGTCTGCTTCTACAGGCCTCTCATGAACTCAGACACTCCTGGAAAGATCTGTCATATACCCTTTCTGCAGGGGTACCAATGGCCATCACATTCTTGCTTGTCTCTCTAGGTCATGTTCAAGAGCCCTCTGTCCTCTAGATATGCCTGGCTCCCACCAGGAACCAGCCTCCACCCTCTGGGTTCTGAGCAACCTGGAGCATCTGTCTCAGCTCTGCTTTGTCTGTGCTCACCCCCTGCCATAAGCAGCGAGCTTCTGAAGGTCAGCACTTGTGTCCTTCACCCATTTTCCTCTAAGCCTGCAAGCCGGAAGCCTTCAGTAAATTTTCACCAAATCTTCAGGCTGTGGCATGGATAGAAAGCCAGGGGCCTGTTTTTGTTTTGTTTGGTTTGGTTGGTTGGTTGGTTGGTTTGGTTTGGTTCTTGGCCCTTGCTTCTCTGTGGGCCTTGGTTTCCCAGTAGAGTAAGAAATAGACTCACTGACAGGAACTTCACGCTACCCTAATCCTGACACAAGGAAATCAATCAGTCAGCTACCGGAGCCCACAGTGGGACCAGGCAGCATTTCCTAAAGAACTCAATCCTAAGGGCATTGATTGAGTACCTGCTGTGTGCCGGGCAGGCAAGTCAAAAGGCCTTGACGTAAGGGCTGCCAGACACTGGTCAGTGTACAGTCTTGTGAAGTTATTTTCTGACTCTGACCTGGCTTATCTGATAGAAGACTGGGTTGGTAATATTTGTTTTGTCTTTCTCAAGGGTTAGTATGACTGTCAAGTAGGATGAGGCATGGGACAATTTTTAAAACTGCCTATGTCTAGGTGTAAGGTATAGTTTTTCCTACCTTTTTGTTCTTATTCACTCTTGAATAGTAAGCGGATCTGCTATAGTTCAGCAAGGAGTTATCCAAAGGAATCTTTCACCCTTCACATCTGTAGCAGGAAAGAACTAGATCCAATTCTTTGTTGGGTATCTATAACCCTGCCCCCAGTTTTCCAGCGTTCCCAGGAGAAGGGAATGCTGGCCCCCAGTCACCCCCAGTTGCTCGGCACACCACAGCATAGAAGAACATATTAACCACCGCTCTGCCCCCTGCTCAAAGAGCAGCTGGGGTTGGTTATACAAATTAAATCATAGAGAAGTTATTTGATGGAAGAGACCCGACCAGGAGGCTAGGGGAGGTCTTTGTCTGATGGCAGCCACATGATCCAGGAGAGGCCGGTGACTTGAGGGAGGAAACAGCACGAAACTGAGGGCACGCCTGTCCTCTTTAAAAGGGCCGGTGTGTGGCCTCTGAGCTGGGCAAGGCTGGTGAGGGAGACAGTCACTGAGCTGAGGAAGGTCTGATGGGGAGACCTTGTGCTGGGGGCGGGAAGCCCTGGCTAAAGGGGAGGCTAAACCTCTGAGCAGGAGCCAGGCCCTGGAATTCCCCCTTCAGGCAGTTAAGGGAAAGGCATGGCCCTGCCCTTCAGGAATTTTCCATCCCTTGTGGAGGAAGCTGTAGCTGCTGGGGAGCAGGGTGGGGGATGGGCATGCGGCAGGATGAGCAGGGTAGAGAAGGAGCTCTCTGGAGCCCGAAAGAATAGGAACAGAGTGGGAGGGGCAGAAGGGAGAGCCGTTCTGTGCTAGAAGTGAAAAGAGCCTGGCCTTGCCCTGTACAAACCCGAGTATCTCTCTCTCTCTCTCTCTCTCTCTCTCTCTCTCTCTCTCTCTCTCTCTCTCTCTCTCTCTCTCTCTCTCTCTCTTTCTCCCTCCCTCCCTCCCCCTCTGAGTTCTGCTTAGCAGCGAAGCCCAAGTAATATAAAAATCTTCCGGCTCATATGGAACTTCAGACGCCCTGGGCAATGCATGGAGGGAGGGAGGAGGAGAGATGTAGGAATGGAGATGAGGAGGAGGGAGAGAGAATGAGGGATGGAGAGAAGGAAAGGGCTGCAGCCAGGGTGAGGTGTAGGGCCACCTACCCCATTTTAAATGCTAGCTGAATAGATGGAAGGCAAGGACCAGGGACTTGAAGGAGGAGGCGGCCCACAGCTGTAGCCCCTACTCACTTCCTCCTGGGCCGACTTTATTTTCCAGCCCATGAGGATAGGGACCAAGCTAGTGTGACTGTGCTCTGAGGACAGACAGAATGTGTCTGACTTCAGTCTGACAGGAATAGAAGGCACTCTCGCCTGACCTCCATGGCGGTCTCTCCTCACCAGCAACCCCCCCCCAGTTTCTCTTCCCGTTTCCCCCACACAGTCTGTCTAACAGTGGAGAGCTCTGCTCCGTATGTCAGAACAGAAAGTGTCCTCGGACACCCATGGGCACCCCTACTCTGAACCCAGGAGAGAGGGGACCTACTTACCATTCTGAGCTCAAAGGCTTAGCCCTGTCAGGGAGGGCAAACTGAAGGAGGCACTAGGGCACTATGGCAGGATTCAGGGGCCACGCAGAGCCTGGGGAGGGCCCCATGCTAGTCTCTAGCCTGGTATCCTGGCCACACCCCTACAGGGAATTCCTCTTCAGGTCCCTTCATTCTCTAGGTCCTAACTCTGTCCTACATCCAGGAAGCATCCTGGCCCACGGCTGCCCCGGGTTCATTTTCTCTATAGACCCGAGATTCTTCAGCACCAGGCATTTGGACATTTGATCTGGTCCTCACTCATTAAACAGTATTTACAAAATGACTACTGTGCCCGGGCCTCTAGGGATAAAGCAACTGATACCATAAAAAAAAATTACAACTCTGAAATAAAATGAGGGTGAGGTGGCAAAAACAAACAAACAAAACAAAGCAGCTAAACAAACAAAATGTGCAAGCTGTTAGGTACGGTGTTCTCGAGAAACACACTAGCTGTGAGGCAGCATGGGCACCTGAGGTGAGGACAAAGAAGGGAAGGACCCAAGCCCAGGTTGGCATGGAAAGAGCACAGTGGGGGTAGGGAAGGGAGAATAACTAAATGGAAAAAATCTGAAATTAGATGGAGTGGATGAAATAGACTCAGCGAGATGGCGTGAAATGGAACTATACCGTCTCCAGCAGAACTGAACAGAAACAAACATGTTAAGCAAACTCCCATGTAATCATGAACTGGAAGACATGAAGAGAGTCTCAACACTGGAGCAGGACGGAAAAGAGTCAAATGTGATGGGACAGCACGGGATGCACTAGAATGGAATGGAATGGAAGAGACAGAAAGGCACAGAAGGGGCGGGGTGGACCGACGTGGATAGGGTGGCTGGCTGCCCTGCTGACCTCCCCACCTCTCCCGACAGTCTTCCCTAGGGTGCTGCTGCGGACGCTGCGCCACCCCATCTTCTTGCTGGTAGTCCTGTCCCAGGTTTGCACCGCATCCATGGTGGCAGGCATGGCCACCTTCCTGCCTAAGTTCCTGGAGCGCCAGTTTTCCGTCACAGCCTCCTTTGCCAACCTGCTCATCGGCTCCCTCAGTGCCCCCCTAGCCATCGTGGGCATAGTGGTGGGAGGCGTCTTAGTCAAGCGCCTCCACCTGAGCCCCACACAGTGCAGCGCCCTCTGCCTTCTCGGGTCACTGTCCTGCCTGCTGCTCGGCTTGCCACTCTTCTTCATCGGCTGCTCTACCCATCATATTGCAGGCATCACCCGGGACCTGGGGTGAGTAGGCGTGCGCATGGGAAGGTGCATGGTGAGGGTAGGTCAGTGAGTCACCTACCTCTCTCACCTCCCCTGGGGCACTGTCTCCCCCTCAGTGCCTACAAAGCTCTATGCAAGTCCCTCCTTGGGCTCAGGCACAAGCAAGCAGTGGTCATCAAATGCCAGAGATGAGGCATGGATGGAAAGTCAAGGGCAGGAGGCCTGGGAAGGGCCAGAGGTTGAGTCAAGGTACAGCCACCTGTGCAATGGCATTTCCTGGGAGGCTGAGAGCCGAGGGCCAGCAGAAGGAAGATGGAGGCCACGCCTAGGAGAGAGGACTCAGCACAGCCTGGGGGAGGCTTTTGCTCCCAGCTGAGGTTAGGTCTACCCAAGATGAGACAAGCTCCATGCCTTAAAGGGGGCGGAGATGAGCAGGGAGCTGGGTGGTTCTTCTCAAGGAGACAGAAGAAGTTAAGAAGCCTCTTCCTACAATGACCTCATTTTCCCTGGAAGATGTTATAAGCTTTGCTTGGCCCAGCGCTCGGCTAGAATTTCCCAACATCCTCCTCCTTGACACAGCATCCCTCACTCCAGTGCCAGGTTTCCTCGCTGTCGGAGGACTCCACTCAGGGCCAGCACACCTTGGGCCCCACCCTCCTCACTTGGCTCCCCTTCCTTCTCCTTCCCTCTCCTTTTCGCAAACAGCCAGGCTGCCTGGAGTGGGGCCTTCCATGTGCCCTACGTCTGAGCAAGGCCTAGATCCTCCCATTGATCTTTCAAGGAAAAAGTCAATGGATATTTTACCATCATCTTTTTTTTTTCCTAGACAGGGTTTCTCTGTGTAGCCTTGGCTGTCCTGGACTCCCTTTGTAGACCAGGCTGGCCTCAAACTCACAGAGATCTGCCTGCCTCTGCCTTCTGAGTGCTGGATCACAGGTGTGCACTACAGCACCCAGCTTGCCATCATCTCCTAAGAGTCAAGGGGAAAACAATCCAATGATAGCAACCACTGCAGAGATCTCATGGGGACTTACTGGAACATTTGAGGGAATCCTTGAGCCTGCTGGATGTGTGAGAGACACTGGCTCTGGGCAGGTGTTCTTGACACTAGCTGTACAGGAATAGAGAGAATCTTCTCAGTTAACTTAGTTGATCTCGGACATCCTGCTTGCCTGTGTCTCCTTCTTTCTCCCCTTCCCCCTCACCTTTGGCATCACGTTTCACTAATATTCTCACCAAAGACCTTATAAGTTAATTGATGAGTTAACTTAATTGATAAGTTAACTGATGAGTCACTGAAGCTTTCTAGGGTCAATCGAGTTTCCCTCCATGAGATCTCTTACTGGGTTCAATTGTTATACCTACTTTACCGATGGTACAGTTCACTTAGCCAGGGTGCCGTTTCCTCCTAGCATGAGGCCAGTCAGAGCCCACGTCCCAAAGCCATCCTCTTACCCCTACCCCAGGGCAACCACTCTTCCGACTCAGCCTCCCTTTGGGCTCCTGCTCCTGTCTGCCCTCAGTCCTCCAGCTAAGGCAAGAGCACCCCTGGGATGCTTGAAGCAGGTCCTCTGGTGGGGGCACATGAGCAGGACAGGAGGATGAACACAGGTTGTGAGGCTTCAGGAGGGTGACAGTGAGAAGAGATCCCCAGCCTGGGTAACGAGAAAGTAAGGTCCCAGAGGGAGGAAGACACCGGTTGAAGGCTCCACAGCTGGCCTCCTCACCAGGCTCCGTCACAGCCGTACTTTGCTGAGACAAGGCAGCTATTCAACTCATAGAGAGAACAGCCCCTTCATCTGACTCTGACTCGTGGGAGGAATTTCTCCTATGTTCCATCCATATACAGGGATATTGGCAGAAGCTCCCAGACACGCAGAATCTGGGATTGGAAGGGCACTCCCACGGCCTCTGGCCCAGACTCCTCACTCCACCATTAGAAAGTCCCTTGAATGCCAGGCATTCCTCCCTCCTGGAGGGCTGCAGCTGAAATCGCTGGCCAGCCCTCTCAGAGTAGGAGCCAAGCTGCAGCAAGGGGCCCCGGAGAAAAAGGCCCAGACAAACACATGTGTCTTCTCTCCGTCTAGTGCACAGCCAGGGCCAAGCCTGTTTCCCGGCTGTGCTGAGCCTTGCTCCTGCCAATCAGATGACTTTAACCCTGTTTGCGACACCAATGCCTATGTGGAGTACACCACGCCCTGCCATGCTGGCTGCACACATCGTGTGGTCCAGGAGGCTCTGGGCAAAAGCCAGGTACGGCCAACCTCCTACACAACCTCAGCTTCTAGGCCCCTACCCCTCCTAGCATGTGCTGCCTGTCACTGTACCTCTTCCTTTCTCCCTCTCTCCCTCTTCCTTCTCTCCCTGTCTCCCTCTTCCCTCTGTCATTGCCTTGTTCCTATGCTTTGGCAGGTTCAGAGCATCACTCTTTCAGTAAGTTCCATTGGCAGCCAGGGCTCAAGGAGGTGAGCCACAGCTAGCAGCTGCTGGTCTGCTCAAGGAAATGACCCAAAGGAATTCCAGGCTGCAGGTGGGCAGAAGTGATCCCTACCAGGACATACAAGAGTGGGGAGGACACAGCCTGCCTGGGAGGGTCACAGAGGGCTCCATAAGAAGCAGCAGCATCTGTGATGGCTCTTCCAGGGTCACTAGGCAAACAGGGACTTGGGATGGGAGGGCTTTCCAGGCAGGACAGCAGCATATACAGAGATCTAAAGAACTCTTCCTAGACCCCAGGCCTTGCCACGAATGGTTTACACAGGTGAGCTCACTAATGAGGAAGCAAAGAGCCATAGTGCCTAGGAGATGTTTAGCACTCATGTTTATTCTGCTCATTGTACAGATAGGAAATGAAGGTCTGGGAGAGGGCCAGGCAGTGCCCAGAGCTGGGACTGGAATCCAGGTCTCTGCCTTGGCCCCTCCAGCCCAGCCAGCCCTGGAGCCCGAGGTCGGGGTCTGATGGCACCAGGAGGAGGGTCAGCCCTCGGGGACACCTTCCCAGCCTGGGATTGTCTCTTGCCCCATGTACTTCCTTGGCTCATCAGGAGTACCTGGGCTCTGCTATGGACTGGTCCATGCCTGAGGTGCGCTCAGGTAGGCGACAGAGTCAGGCGTAGAAAGGTAGACACTGACTGGATCTCAGGCTTATAAGGCAATAATCAGCCCTCTGGAAAAGACTGGAGACATCTGTGAAAAGGCCCCACCAGAGACATTGATGCCTTTGAGGGAAGCTTGGGGAAGAATCTAGAAAGCAAAGTGTCCAGCCTTGGTGTTCATCCCAGCTGTCTTCCCAAGCAAAGGAGCAGTAGGGGGCTACAGGGCCAGTGCCCTGCTTCGGCATGTTTCTCCATGACCTGGTTCCAAGGTGTCTCCAGCACAGTGGGTTACTTGGCATGGAACTGAAGCTCAAAGGCCACGTTTTAGTGGTGTGAAGTTGTGTGAGGGCTTGGGAGTGCAGCCTGGCCATGGCTATCAGCTCTGCATGGCAATAGGTAGGCGTCCTGGATAGTCAGCGATCCAAGCCCCAGTCAGTGTACCCCCCTCTGCCATCCTATCTCTCATCTTTCACTGATTCCATCTCCTCAATAACTTCGCCTCAGAAATTTTTCCCCATTTGCCCTGACAATGGGACCTTCTGCCTGCTCAGCCAGTCCGTTCCAGTAGCCACTGAGCTTAAATCCTTCCGAGGCCCCTACCTGCCACCTTGGGCTTGTTAGCCCTTCTCATACCAGGAATGATCTGAGGTTCTGTAGCAGGAAGTAAGAGGCCCTTAGCCAGCAGCGCCACCTTTGAGATGGGGCCAATCCCTGCACATCCAGCTAGGGCTGCCAGTAACTGTGGCCTGTTAAGGTCTGACCTGGTGCCGCAAAGATGGTTCAATGGTTAAGAGTGTATTGTTCTGGAAGGGGACCTGAGTTCAGTTCCCAGCATCCATGGCTGGCAGCTTATAACCACCTGTAACACCACCCAGGAGATCTGACACCCTCTTCTGGTCTCCATGGGTACCTACACTCACATACACAGACCCACATATAAATACACACACATGTAAATAAACAAACACGTAGATACTCTGACCAACAAGAAAGGGAAAAGAAGCTCTGGCTTAGACTTTCTCCTGATAGGCCCTAAAGGACACTGGTGGCCAGGCCACTTCTTAGTTGATCCGTGGGTGGAGGTTCTGCCGGCTGTCACCGAACACACCAGGACTGGCCTCGGCAGTGTCTCTCTGCCTCACCGCGGTGGGCCAGTCTGCCTCCAGGCACCTTGCTTGATTCCAGTGAGCACAGATCAACTGATGGTCAGAGTCTGGGACTCTGGCCAGCTCTGCCCCGCTGGCTGTAGACAACGGGGAGCTTCCCAGGCCCTAGGCCCTTGGCCAGCTGCTTCCCTTGGAGGCTCCTGAAGGCTCTTCTCCTCCTTCTCCTCACCCCAGGTTTTCTACACCAACTGCAGCTGTGTGGCAGGGGATGGCATGGTGCCTGCCGGTTCCTGCGAGTCAGCCTGCAGCCACCTGGTGCTGCCCTTCATTCTCCTGATGAGCCTGGGGGCAGCAGTGGCCTCTGTCACCCACACACCTTCCTTCATACTCATCCTAAGGTGACAGCAGGGCAGGCAGGGTGGGTGGGTACCAAGAAACCCTTACCCTCAGCCAGGATGGGACATTCAAGGGAAAAGCTGAAGGAATGAGGCCACACAAGTGTCCTAGGCCCCTACCACAGACCAGCTCCTCCCTGTCCTGCCTTCACTCCTCTGGAAGCCTGAGTTTTCTTTCCCATTTTGCAGACAAGAAACCTATGCTTGGAGAAGTTCTGGATGAGTTATATAGTCTAGATGTATCCTTGTCCAACGGTAGGGGAGGCGTAAGGCTCTGACCTGGCCTCCCTGAGGGAGAGCACCCTATGGTTTAAAAAAAAAAAAACATCTGGAACCAACTTTTTGCAATGAATGGGACACAGGGGGATGTCTAGAAAACCAACTGAATCCCTATGGGCTGCTTCTGCACACCCCTCAAAGCTCTGAGCATATAATAAAGACCCACCGAGGACCCAGAACCTGCAGGGTGCTGCTTCTAAGATAACTCCTGTCTCTTGTTCTGAAGTGCCCACCAGGCAGTTTATGGTGCTCCTTGGACAGGGATAGGGATAAGGAGACCTGAGAGCAAGATTATTCGGTTTCATTCTGCTGGGACTTTTCTATTCACTGTTTACTTCTAGGAAATTATAAAGGAACTTTAGGGGCAGAGTGTGGTGCTACACACCTTTAATCCTAGCACTCTGGAGGCAGAGGGAGGTGGATCTCTGAGTTCAAGGTCTGCCTGGCCTACATAGTGAATTCCAAGACAGCCAAGACTATACAGAAAGACCTTGGCTTTACAGAGAGAGCGAGAGAGAGAGAGAGAGAGAGAGAGAGAGAGAGAGAGAGAGAGAGAGAAAGAGAAGAGAAGAAAAGAAAAGAAAAGAAAAGAAAAGAAAAGAAAAGAAAAGAAAAGAAAAGAAAAGAAAAGGAGAGAGGGAGGAAAGAGAAAAGAAGAAAGAAAAGAACATTAGAAGATGGGGGATCTATACAGCAGGCTGTCATGAGGAAGCATGTGGAGGGAGCAGATGCGTGCAGGGATAGAGACTGCGCGGTGTGGTGACTTGAATCCTGACTCTAACCTCAACAGTTGCCCATCACTCTATCTGCAGAATAGGGATGGAGGAGGGTGGCCAGGGGTAGTTGGTATGTGGGCCCAGGATTCAGGAAACTGGATTCAAAGTCCTTGAGGCTTTGAGCCTCTCCCATACCCCTGACCTTCAGCCTGGGAGGAGACTGTCATGGAGGGTGGAACCCAGCTATCAAGAGCCTGTTGCAACGGGGTACTAGGGCTGCATCTCTCCGTCCATCCTCACACAGCCATGTCTTCCTTGGTAGGGGAGTGAAGAAAGAAGAGAAGAGCCTGGCGGTGGGGATGCAGTTCATGTTCCTGAGATTATTGGGTAAAGAGTTTGCCCAGGTCCTCGGTCGGGCATCCAGATGTCTGCTGTGTGCCACGCCTGGGAGACACAGCATGAGTGGGACCTTAGGGCTCCTGGGTTGTGGGTTAACAAGACCTGACCGTGTGTTAGGAGGTGGTGTGCCTGGGCCACAGCAGGCCTGATGGAGGCTCCCTCCGGATACATCCTAAAGGATGGTTGGAGGCCAGAGACTCCTGAGCCAAGAGGCCCAGCACCCTTTTGGCTTGCATGTGCTGAGGGTGGGAGACTGGGGAGTGGTGACCTCTGCCGTCCCCTGAGCCTCTCCTTCCCTAGCCTGGATGCCTAGCCCTGTGATCCACGGCAGCGCCATCGACACAACCTGTGTGCACTGGGCCCTGAGCTGTGGCCGGCGAGCCGTCTGCCGCTACTATGACCACGACCTGCTTCGAAACCGGTAAGTACCAGGCAGGAAGGTCCATGTCAGGGCACACTCACCCTGCAGGCCAGAGACTGCCCCTGACAGAGATCCCATACAGCTGGTCTAAAACTTACTATATAACTGAAGCCAGCCTTGAACTCCTAATCTTCCTGCTTCTGCCTCCCAAGCACTGGGATTACAGGCATGTGCCACTAAACCCTGGATTTGTTTTGCTTTGTTTTGTTTGTTTGAGTCAGGGCCTCATTCTATGCCCAGGCTGGTCTCAAACTCACTAGGTCAGCCAGACTGACCTTGAACTTTAAGTGCTGAGATTTCCCACATAAACTTCCACACCTGGGTAATTCCCCTTATTATACACAAGGAAAAATGACATCTAAAGTAAGAGGTCCCTGACTTATATTGACAGAACCATACATATCTTGTGCTTTAAGCTATCAGATGGCGGAGACACTATGGCAACCTGAAGCACAGAGCCCTGACCCCTCCCCTGGGGCTCAGTCTTCCTCTCTGTACAGTGGTGAGCTCAGAGGATCCTGAAGGCTTGGATAGCATAGACTGGCTGGAGGTGGAAGAGCTTGCAAGAAGGCCAGGGCCAGCCCGGGAGTGGTTGCCTCTAGGCCTGAGCCACGGGATATAGTTTCTGTAGGCTGGGGCTGTCTAGTGAGGTTCCCCTGCCAAGGAAAAGCCAAACAGTGGCCTTCAGGAGTTCAGTGGGAGCTAAGTCCTGCTTTCGGGCGGAACTATGCAGGGCTAGACAGGGTCACACATTTGTCTGTGACAGAGTATGAGAGATGTTTGGTCTCTCCCACCCACATACCCAGGGTTCCTGCAGAGCTTCTCCCCTCCCCAGGCCTCAGGGTTTCTAATTGTACCACATCTCTTGACTGTACCATCCCTACCGGGAGGCTAGCCAGTCCCTGAAGCTCGGGCTCCTGAGTTCAAGATTTCTCCTTCTTCCCTCAGATTCATAGGCCTCCAGTTCTTCTTCAAAAGTGGAGCCCTGGTGTGTTTTGCCTTAGTTTGGGCTGTCTTGAGGCAGCAGGACAAAGAGGCCAGCACCAAGGCCACCGTGAAGAGCTCTGACCTACAGCAGCAGCTGTAGCATCAGGATGACAGAAGAAACCCAAGGATCCCTGCAGGCCGACATTCCCAGCCCCACCCTAACCAGGAGTGGCAGCCCCGGCCATGCATCCTCTGAGCCCTTCGCTAAAGACAGCCAAAGCAGCACCTGGGCTGTGAGAAACACCACGTCCCAATGTTGGTTCCTCCGCTAAGTTACAAAGTGACTTTGAACAAGTTTCAGCTTTGCTTGCTCTTTGGTACCAAGGCGTTGTTGTGTCAGCCATTTCTCAAGCAAGAGGGTCATCCTCATTCCTTCCCCCAGCCAGACTGACAAGCTGGACCCAAGTTTTGGTGGTGGGGAGGAACTTCCCCTCTGATGCTGGAATAGGGAGGTATGCTGACTAGATGATGCTGCACTTCACACAGAACCTCAGCCCAGCTCTGCAGCTTGCAGAGTCCCTCCCCACGCTTAAGCAGGAGACAGACTCCAGCTCTCCAGCTCTCCAGCTCCGGCTGTGCGCATCTCCGCAGTCCAGTTAGGTACCGGCCTCCTCCCCTAGCCCTGGCCGCCTTCAAGAAGTGTCTATCTGGCGCCCCCTGGAGTCAGAGTTCAGAGAGGCGATTATGAGAGCCCCAAACATGGGAGGAGCAGGACACCAGATCTGTGGGCAGGAGCCTTAGCCAGGGTGGGAGGGGGCTCTCTGGTTCAGAATGTCGCAGCTGTTGTCTTCAGGAGGTCACAGTTGTGTGCCTTTCCTTTAGAGGCCTGTAACTTCAGAGACCGCTATATTTGGACCCGCACCTACTGAATGTGTGCTGTCAGGACCTCACACATTTGACCCAAGGCCTCCAAAGTCACTGTGGCTTTCAGGAAATGAATCCTAGTCCATTTCTCAGGGGCTTTGTAGCTAACACCTGATTCTGTGATATCCAAGTCGTGGGCGACCGCTGGTTCTCTGAGCTCTCTGGGTCAGTGTGAGGGCTAGAGGCAGAGAAGAGCAAAGCTGAGTCTGGCACAGTGAGCAGCGGTGCAGCCTTCTTGGGCCAGGATTCCCGGGACCCACAATCCTCCAAGTAGCAGAAGAGAAAGCCCTCATCTGCTCCCAGCCAGGTCTGTTAGCACCATACACCCACCTGTGTGGCCACAAAAGGAGGTGAGGAGCTACCAACAGCCTCCCTACCTGTGTGCCTAGCTCTTAGCTAATGGACAAGGGACTTGTCCCCTGTGCAGAAGGGACTGCAGAAGCCCTCATTCCTGCCAGGCATGTTGGCACACATCTGTGACCTAGCATCTGGAGACTAGAAGATGAGGAGTTCAAATGCCAGTCTCAGCTATGTAGTGAGTTTGAGTCTAACCTGGGCAAAATGAGAAAGTCTCAAAAAATCTAAAAAAATAAAAATAAAAATAAAGAGAAGAGGGAAAGAGGAGAAGAGGGGGAGGAAGGAGAGGAGAGCCTGGTCGCTATTCTATATCACAGTTGAGCATTTAGCCAGTACCTGAGCCTGCACTGGTCAGGGCCAAGAATTTTGAAGTCACTTTCACCAAGACAAGCCTGTTAGTGGGTTTTCATTCTGTCTGCTCTCCGCTCCCCAGGTCGCACAAGAATAGCCTGGCTGTATGCATACGGCTCATTATTGAATTTATCTTTGCATAATGCCTCTCTCACAACAAAAATTTATCCTTCTAAACTGCATTAGAGGTTTGCGTCAGCCACATCTCTTCCAGTTACTTAGACTTCCGCCTCACCAGGTTCATTCACTCTGGCATCTTGCATTGTCTTCTCTCTTTATGTTCTGGTTTAATTTTTCCTTTGACTGGCTTATTTCCTCTAGTAATGGTTTTGAAAATGGAATACAGTCACGAGGCTGTAGGAGTCCTCACCCGTCTCAGTCATCACTCACATTTTACAGAAGAGAAACTGCCTTAGAAAGGTTAAGTGATTTGCTTGGGACTATAATAATACATATAAAATTATATGATTATATGTGTATACACACACACACACACACACACATGAAATGGTGGGGCCAGAGCTGGATCCAGATTTGTGTAAAAAAAAAACAAACCAGAAGCTAATACATCCCAAGCGTTCTCTTTATGAAAAGAGAATACAAAATAATGAACGCAGATTGAATATGTAAACTACATTTCATCAAAATGCCTGAGACCAGAAGTATTTTGGATTTGAGATCTCTTCGTATTTTGAAATGTTTGCATCCTAATCATGAGATCTCTCAGTGATGAGGCCCTAATCTACATACAGATTTGTCTGGGCTTCATACACACCTTGTGTGTGATGAGGACCTGTCACCTGAAGTCAGGTCTGAAATAGTCCATGCATGTTACATTAGACTCGGGAAGTTTTTGTGTTAGAGACTTTCAGATAGTGGGTTTTGCATTAGAAATAATCATCCTATAGCAGATTAGATAAGAAAGTAAACATCCAGAATGAGGAGAAAAAGAACACTCCACCCAGAAAATGTCATAATTTTAAAAATTAATTACCCTGCACACCTCTACTCCATCCACACACCTTGATGATTAGAATTTTCCACAGACTGGCTTCTGGCCCCAGTCTTTCATAATTCTTCACTTCCTCCTGCACTCCTTTTGTTTCCAGGCCAGATGCCACAAACAGAAGCCATGACCTCAATGTTTGGCTCTTCAACATCACAATGCCAAGTGAGGTGGGCAGTCTCGGGGAGGTTCCCCGAAAGCCAAAAGCCGTTCTTTATGCAGAGATGGCTACAGTGACTTTCCTCTGCGTAGCAGTAACTGAGGAGGACAGAAGTTTATCCCAGGGACCCCCAACTCCCCGACCAGGTCCTAGAAACCAGAAGCCACTTGCTGAGCCACAGAGGAGCAGGAGGAAGGGGCTGAGTGTCTTCCCTGAGTGTAAGTTCCCTGCTCAGAGAATAAGCAAACATTTCTCCAGTGACTCGCTGGGCCAAAGAAAGGCAGGTGTGTCCACCAAGCATTCACTCTGGACTCTGGAGGAACTGAAGGAGACAAAGCCTTCATCCCACTCTGAGTTGTGGCTCTTGGGAAAACTGAGGGCTTGTGACCGAGCCTTTGTGAGTCTGAGCTCTTCTGGCTGCTCAGGTGAAGATGCTTAGGCATCCCTGCAAGAGAGCCGTGCAGCCAAGAGTAGAGCAAAGACAGTAAGAACATTTTCCCTAGACTGTGAGGGAAAATGCATACACTCAAATACACGAGGATAAGCAGGAATGCATGCATATACATGTTCACAAATACACACATACACCTTCATACGAACAGGCACATACCTCCTAACACGCATGTACACATGCATGCAAACATGTATGCATGCACGGACACATACAAAACTCACACAAGCACCTTTGCACCCACTTACATGCACACATAATAATTCACATGATCATGTGCACACATGTACACATATATGTTCACATATACAGACACAGATTCACACACACATGCATACAGTCATAAAACTCAAACATGAGCACACACAGAAGCTAAACATTCTCACACATGTGTGTACATGCACACACATGCCCACACATACTCCATACATTCACATGCACACTTGCAGACACAGTCTCATATATACATACAAACACATTCACACATACATACTCATGCACACATCAACTAACACAGAATAAAATGTACACACATCTATGCATACATGCAGACACTATGTACAACAGGCATACACAAAAATCCACACTCACACATTCACATGACCACATACACACGTGCAGATACATAGGCACACATGTAAATCCACACACATATATACACATGCACACGCACAAACTCATGCACACAAAAATCCAACAAACACATAAACGTGCACCTGGTCTCCTGTCCCTGAAAAGCCGTGAGCATCTGTGTCTGCCAGCCACTGTGTCTACCCTGCCCCAAGCTCTACCTGCTTCAGCGCTGGGGAAGAACAGCAGCAGATGGGACAGACACCAGAAATAGCATCTCAGTGCCTGGCCTTCCCTTCCTTTTGCTCCAAGAAGCTGGAAACCTTTGGGGCGGGCAGATGCCCCTTGGGACCTGGCTCCAGGAGCAGTGGTGAGCACGGTACATACTCCCCATTCATTACCTACACATGTTGAACATTCCCCCTTGATATGCACAGCTGCCGCCTTCGTTTGTCTCTCCGCCCCTCTTCATTCCGTCCTATCGCCTATCAAGGCCCACTTCAAAAGCTACACGGCTATGAGGGGGCGAGTTGGGGAAGTAGCTTCATTAAAGACATAGAGATCATTCTTAAAAGATAAAGTTATAAGCCAAGCCAGAGATGGGTGCAGGCCTGTAATCCTGGCACGCAGGAGACCGAGGCAAGACCATGGTGAGCTTCAGGGCAGCCTGGGCTACACAGTGAAACCTTGTCTCAAGATCCAAAATCGATAAAGTTCACCACCACTCCTCTCCCCACACATATGCGCCGTTTTGTGTGTGTGTGATTTTGGGGGTGGAGTACAGTCTCAGGAAGGTCAAAGCCCTTCATATTGGAGCTGCAGGGACATCAGACTTATGCTGAGGCCCAGGGTCTGCTGTGTACTCACAGTGTGACCCTGAACAACTGGCCATAGTCCTCTTCACCGAGCCCCTTACCTGAGAGGTAGGTCAATCTGCCCTGTCTCATCTCCCATGATGGGGGCAGCGGGGGGGGGGGGGAGAACAGGTAAGACACTGTCTTGTGCTCACAGGCTCAGCACCTCATGGTTTCTAGTTTCTGTCTCTTCTGTCTGAGCGGATTTAGTAAGCACCTGGAGCAGAGAGCAGGAGGGCAGAGGGGCGGGCAGAGGGGCGGGCAAGGCTCCTGCCATGCTCTGCCCTGGCTGCAGTTCCCTTGCGCTGTAATCTCTTCCCTGCTGTCAGTGAGGGTTCAGCTGGCCTGGTCTTATCTCTCCCCACAGCCAGCTTGGGACAGCTTTTCACCTCCAGATTTACATTTTTATTGATTTTTCTTCTCCCTCCAGAGCTGCCCTTCCCTTCTGCCTCCATTTTGGCTATAAAATGGGTCTACTGTGGGGAACAACAGTTCTGGGGCCAAGCAGAGGTGTGTGATGAGTCAAGCATGGGCTCAAACCCATTCACCTACTCAGTCCCCCACCTACCCACCCAACACACCACACAGGCATCTGGGGACACAGCCACATGTCAGGCATAGCCTGCTCTCAGGAGAGCCCCCGAGGGCTCCGTGGGTGCAGGACAATCGGAAGGCTTTGGACGCCTTCCTGGAGGGCAGGGAGGAGACCTTGAAACATTGATTGATGGATTATTCCATTGACTGGTTATTTTAGGCAGGGAATAAGAAAATGTGTATTTTAAAAGGGCCACTGGCTGCACCATATGGCCTTAGAGTAGGAGGGAGAAGGTGAAGGTCCGGGCTTAGGCAAGAGGCTAGAGAGGGAACCAGGAGAAGACCCCAAGCCACTTGCCACTTCAGAAGCGGCGCCCTAGAAGTGGGACAGCCAGCCTGGATTTTGAAAGATGAGCAGCAACTGGGGAGAGCTGGGAAGGGTGCTGGGCGCGGAAGAAGCTGCAGAGATAAGGGGAAGGCGGGCAGAGACCTCCTGACAGACTGAGGAAATTTCCACTCATTCTGAACTGCTCGGCCTAAAAGGGCAGGGTGAGGGGCAGAGGCTGAGGAAGTGGGTCAGGGCCCACTCATGCTCGCTGTTGCCTGAGCCTGGACACAGGTAGAGGTAGGGGGACACGAAGGGAGCCGGGCTCCGAGCCCCAAGCTGGGCTTCTCCTTCCCTGTCCACAACACTGCAATGTTTTGTAGAAAGGAAGGCAGATGTGGGTCGTTCTTCCTGTGGACTAGATGAAGTGACTGGGGCCCAAGGAGGGCAGAGATTTGTCAAACGGAGCACAGTAACACAAGCTTGTTTGTCCCTTCACTTAGAAGGTGAAGGCAGGAGGATCAGAAGTTCTCTGCCCGAGCTTAGTGAGACCCTGTCTTTAAGTATGCAAGCAAGCAAGCAAACAACACACACACAAAGAAAGAAAGAAAGAAAGAAAGAAAGAAAGAAAGAAAGAAAGAAAGAAAGAAAGAAAGAAAGAAAGGAAGGAAGGAAGGAAGGAAGGAAGGAAGGAAGGAAGGAAGGAAGGAAGGAAGGAAGGAAGGAAAGAAGGAAAGATGGAAAGAAAGGAAGGAAAGACAACAAACCCGGAGCTGATGACTATCAACTGTTAAGAATGCTTGCTGTTGCAGAGGACCCAACTTCTGTGCCCAGCACACACAGCAAGTGTCTCAAAACTGCCTGTAAGTACAGCTCCAAGGAATCAAACACTCTCTCGTAGCCTCCTTGGGCACTTACACACACGTACACACACAAAATAAAAATAAAACAAATAGTCTTTACAGAAAAGTGCAGAGATTTGTCTCGGGTTATTTAAGAGCGCAGATACCCCATTTTCAAGTCCCCATGTATGTTTTTGAATCACCACATACACAGTAAGTGGGATGGAAAAGGAAGAGGAGAGAAAAACACATCAAGCAGAGTTGGGTTTTTTGGTGGTGGTGGTTTTGATGGGGTTTCTAACACCCTCCTTTGCCAGCTTTTTTACTGGCTATAAGAAAACAGAGTGACCTCTGTGCTTTGGGGACATATCTCGGCTCTGTCATCTACAAAATGAGTCACCACACACAACTGCATCCTGTCCCCACCCCCAGCCCCTTTGTAAATAATAAACTCCAATCATCAAAACCGAGTGCAGAGTTGTGGCAGGTAGTGGTTACGCCTACTGCTGAGTAACAAATGACCCAAACATTTATCAGCTTAAAGCAACAAGGATTTTTTTTTAAATCTTACATCATTTTTTGGAAGTCAAGATTAGTGAGTTAAGGGGGGGCTGGGCTCAGGGTGCTCACCGAAACTGTAGTTAGGAGCCTGCCAGGGCCATCTTCAGCAAAAGGCTCAGTGAGGAGCCACACATAGTAACACATTTCTGTAATCTCAGCCATCAGAAGGCAAAAGCAGGAAGACTGCCACAGTTTGATAAAGGTTACAGAGCAGAGCTCTGACTCAAAACTAAATATCTGGGGTAGGGTATAACAGCTCACATCTTTGAGGATAGCCCTTAGGATGCAGAGGCAGGAAGATCTCTATGAGCCTGGTTTACACAGCTAGTTCAGGCCAGTCAGGGCTACATAGTAAGACATACATACATACATACATACATACATACATACATACATACATACATACATGCCAGCAAAGTTGCTTGGTGAATAAGGAGGCTTGCTGCCAAGCCTGATGACTTCAATTCCAGCCATGGTGCCCACATGATGGAAGGAGAAAAATGATTCCCTAGAGTTGTCCCCAACCTCCACATGTATGAACCATGGCAAGTGTGCTCACATACATGCACATATAAAACAAACAGACTCCACTGAGGCAGGAAGACGTATTTGAAACCCAGTAGCTGGCTAAAGGCTTCTGTTCTTTGTGCATGGTTCTCTCCTGAGGCTGCCCATCCCATGTAAGCCGCTTCCCCCAGAATGAATGACCCAAGAGTCTGGTGCTGTCGAGACAAAAGCCTTGGTATGGTGGAGGCCACACACAAACTTACCCACATTCTCCTGACCATCACACCAACCCTACCACAACGTGGGAGAATACAAAAGTGTAGGGCACCAGGAGGTGTGTGTGCATCGCTGGGGCCATTTGGAAGGTGTCACCCACATACCCAGAATGATAGAAGCATTAGGTACACAGTAGGCACTGAGTCCTTAGAGGCTCCTATTACTCTCATAGTGATCACAGCTAGGCTGAGAGAACAAGATTGGAACAAGAAAGGAGAAAGCGCAGCAATGGGAAATGCTCTCTAATTAGATCACCCTCAATTGCAGTAAAAACAATCATAATGATGTCTAGATAAAGGGATGTAACCTGGGAGACTTCTAGCAGAGGTAGAGAGCAATCCTGAGGAAGCACAGAGGTGAGTATGGCAAGCCAGTTGCCACCTCCCATACACAGCTCGTGTGTTTGAATGGTCCGGAAGGGTGGCGCTGTTTGAAGGAGTCTGTGAATTGTTGAGAAGTGGGTCCCTGGGGGGGCGAGCCTTGAGCCGTAGATCCCAGCTCCAGGTCCACCTGGATTTCTCTGCATTTTGCCAGCTGATGTGATGTAGCCTTACAAGCTTCTGCCACAGCCACAAATCACTCTGCCACCATGGCTTCCCCACCGTGGTGAACTGTATCCCTTCAAACTGTGAGCCAAACTAACACTCTCCTCTCTTCAGCTGCTTCTTCTCAGGCATTTGGTCACAGTGATGAGGAAATTAACTGACACACCAACCCACCATCAATATCCTCTTCTTTGGTCCAGTAACAAGGTGCAATGACCCTTGTCCTCGGTGGCCATGCCTTCCTCTCTGTCAGTGATGTGGTCACGTGACAAGATGAAAGAATGATCTGGTGGGAAGTCTGTCTTCCTGGATGAGAGGGTGGGTGGGATAGGATACTACCTTCTTCACCACCATGCTCTTCCTTTGGTTGATGCCACACCAGACATTTGTGACCACAGGGCGGGTGGGAACTCCCCCACAGCTCAGAAAGGGAAAAGCCTAAGTCATCAGTTCAATCACCAGGTCAAGCCGGGGACCACTTCCCTACAGGCTCCTTGCTAAATAAACATGGTTCTGTGGAGCAGGTTCTGTTTCATGTGTTCTAGCTGATCCTGCCTCCCTCTGGGGTTTTCTTTTTCTGAGGAAGATTTAGAGAAGAGCGGGGCAGTGAAGAGCCCTGGACTGAGAGGCAGAAGTCCTTGGTCTAACCCCAGCTCTGCCTCTGAGATGCTCTGCAATTCTGAGTAAGCCCCTACCCCCACTGGGCCTCCAATAATTATAGCTAATATTTATCGACTGCCTCTGTGTGCCAAGCACTCTGCTGAGAGCTTCCATGGCATTATCCTGCTCATGCTCTCGGCAGCTCCCTTGTGCTGATATTGCTCTTTATCTCCTGGGTAAGGAGGCTGGAGGCTGGGGCCTGACGCTGCACAGCAAGCTCACGGCAGATCTCTGGATTTCAAATCCAGGTTTGTCTCCCTGAAACTTCAGGCTCCCAGCCGTAGCTGTACTTCCTAGCAATAAAAGGATGCCTATGGTCAAGGTGATCTCTGAGGGCCTTTCCAGCCCATATTTCCTTTGATTTGTTGCCCCATTTGTAGCTAGACAATCAACAAGCCAGCTTAGCCTAGCTGAGAGAAGAGAGGAATAAGGGCTGCCTTTAGCCATCCCAACAGCTGTCATGTGAGTGGGGATTAGACTTTCCTTGGCATGGATCAGAGGACAGGAGCTGGGCCAGCGTGGAGACAGTGGGAGCCACTTACATAAGGGAGATCCCTCGTAGCCTCTGGCCACGTGGAGAGCTCCACTCCGAGGTAATGACTCCCCTGTCCTGGAACTTATACAAAGCTTTGTCAGAAGTCTGGCATGGAGTAGAGACAGAAGTGAATGACTTAGGGCTTGCAGTAACTAAGCTAGATAATAAGACCAGTAGGCAAAGTTTAAAAAGAAAAAGGGGAGGGGTCAACAAACTGGGTGGTTTCTCCTTTGGACACTGAAACTCTTAGACTTTAAGATTCTCTAGTTGTTGCTTTTTTTTTTTCCACTTTATGGTTCTAACACTCTGTAGTTCTGTGATTTTAAAATGCCCCAATTCTTCCCTCCAGAGATACTATGGATTTTTAATACTTTAGTTTGCTGTGACTGGGATTCAAAAAAGCTGAGAAGCCTGTGATTTTTTGATTTAATAGCCTTCAGCTTCAACGATTCATTAAAGTGCCTCTCGTCAGCTCCAGACACGAGAGGGAATTGCTCCAGACGCTGTGATTCGGTGGCCTGGCCACAGGCTGGGCTGCTCTCCACATCACCCTGTCACGCCCACCACAGCCTCAGTTACCCTCCCAACCAAGCCATGGCCTCCCCATCCCCACTCTGCTGCCTCTCATCCAACCAGATGGGTACCTCACTCCCTTCATCCTGGATTGCTTGTGAGACAAGAGCCTTCCCTGTAAACAATCGTATAGATAGTTGCTCCAAAGGGGACGAAGAGAGTGGTGGGACTTGGCCACTATTCTCGAGGCACTAAAGGTTAAGGATTTGTGTTTCTCCTTTTGTCTTTTCTTTTCCTTTCTTGTCTTCCTTTCATTTTTTCCCTCCAGGTATCACGGGCTGTCTTTAAACTCACAATCTTTCTCCCTAAGTTCTGGAACTAAAGTGCCACACCGAGTTTCTTGGTTTTGTTTAAACCCAACTCAAACTTATCTCCACCAGGAAGCCTTCCATGATTGACACTAAATATCTAGCACTATAATGCAAATTATGAGTGTGAAGTTCCATGCTCTTTAATTAGTTGTTGTGCACACAGGAAATGTATCTGCCTGTTATGTCTCCCAGTCTATATGTAAGATTTCCCTCTGAATCCTCAGGAAGCTTGGGAACTTATCTACCTAACAGAATGGAGGCTTCAGAGAGACGCAGTTGCATGTCCATTGTATTATACTTGAACTGTAGTGAAGGTTTGAATCATGCTCTTTCCCCAGTTCTGTACATTCCCAAAGGCAAGCTATGCCTCTGTCATTGACCTGAGGACTGCATAAAATTAGAAAGCACGGGTCCCCAAGGTCAAGGGTGTGTCTCCACCCTCAAACTGCACCAGAAGTCTAACTGACAGCAGGAAATCCAGGGCTCCTCCAAACTCTACATATTCCTTCAGTCTTAGCCCAGAACTGGACACAAAATAGGGTGTTTTCCTTAAAGCAAACAGACAGAATTTTTAAAAAATAAAGATTTTAGGAAGTGTATGGGAGCTCAACATCTTTAGACCCTCTCTAGGGTCTGTTCTGCACCCTGTTTTCTAGAAGCTGGGGTAGTCCTCTCCAGGCTCCTCCCAGGAACTCGGAGCAAGTGAAGATGTCAGCACCTTGGACAGCGCCCAGCCCATTCCAGGCCTCTGACCGAGAGGAAGCCAAGCTCTCCAACTCCCTCCCGCCTCTGGGTGATGGATTTCCTCATTCTTCAATTTGATTAAAGCCCAGTAGATAACCAGAGCGCCTTGTTCCTTTCTCTTCTCCCTTCCTGATGAACATAATTAACTCAGTTAGGCTGGGGATACTTGCTCTCAAACGCAGCCTCCCAGCCCCCTCCCAGGCATGAATCAGTAGGACACAGCCAGGACACTTGGAAGGCTCACAGGGCTCTTCCTGGGCAATGGAGCTGGAAGAGGAAGCTTGCCTTGAGACACACAGAGGCTGAATACAAAGACTGGAGTGTGGTGGTCAAATGCAGGTATCCCTAAATAAAAGGTCAGAAAATTTGGGGAGTTAGCCTTAACTTTATCACAAGTCTAGCTAGGGCTAGCCACGTGCCTTTTCTTTTCTTTTCTTTTTTTTTTTTTTTTTTTTTTTGTTTCTGAACCTCATCTTACACTGGCAAGATAAAGATATTAGACTAGATAACATCAAATGCTACATTTGATATTAAGATGCTATGAGAGGAAACCTTTAAAGCACAAGGAAACGGGCTTGACAAGGTCATACAGAAGCTCCAAGCAAAACTGGGCTTGAGTTCATGGCTTCTGGCTTCTACCTCAACAGAATTTCCCCAGAACATAACTCACCCCTTCATCTGCATCACCAACTTTCTTGCCAGGGAATGGAAGCTTAGAAAGTTGAAGACAGGTAAGATTTTATTAATTGGCGTTGACAAAAGAAAGCAATATTTAAGATATATAGAAGCAGCGATGTCTCTAAAGAGAGCAGAGTACTCCACGAATCATTAAGATTAGGAAGAAATGATCGCCTGGGGGTCACATCCAACCTTAGGTGCATGTAAACCCAGAAATGTTTTGGGATTTACCAAGGCCATTCAGAGAGGCAACTATAGACTGTAGATCCGCCCTTCTCCCCTCACTCCTACTATCCCTCCCTCCCACTTTTCCTCCCACTTTCTCTCCTCTTTCTCTTCCTCACTCTATTTTCTTCTGTCTGTTTTACGCAAGATCTCATGTATCCCAGGCTAGCCTCAAACTGGCTCTGTAACCAAAGGTGATCTTGAACTTCTAACCCTCCTGCCTCCATCCCCAGCATGCTGCACCCTGTTTGTACAGTGCTGAGGATCAAAGCCAGAGCTTCAAGCATTCTAAGAATGTTCTATCAAGCCAGCCCTTTCCCAGCCCCCGTAGAAACTTCTACAAAGAAAAAATGAATTATCCCAATTAAGTATCCGTATGCCCCATCAGAAAAAAGAATGGGAGAAGAGATAAGCCAATCAGAAACTACAGTGTAGGAGTCTGTACTGTGCCCGGTTGTTTGACTGACAGGCATATAAAGAATGATACACGACTCTCATTCTCTAAGGAGCACATCTTCAATGTGTCTCTTCTGCTTGGAATTATACTCAATGAGCCTATGCATCTAAACTTCTGTTCCATCAAGGCAAAAACCACTCTTCTGCCAGAAAGGTATCCACAACCTCATTTTGATGATACTTCCTCCTCTGACTCTCCAAAGCTTTTTGTTTCTGTTTTATTATTCAGCACCAATTTCTTTATATGCTTCTATCCCCTTCAAGAACAATGACAAAGAAGAGATCCTGAGAACACATTTTATTCAACTTTGAATTCCTCAGCATCTTCAACCCAATATTTGACATGTAATGAGATCTCAGCAGGTACAGGATGGAAGGAGAATGGATAGACAGATGGATAGATAATGTATGGGCAGATAGATGATGGGTAGATAGATAATCTATGGGCAATGGACAGATGGGTGGATGGGATAATGGATGGGCAAAGATAGACATATGGATAAATAATGTATGGGCAAAATAGACAAATAGACAGATAGCTAAATGATAGATGGGTACATGATGGGTGGATCAGTAGGCAGATGGGTGATGAATAAATACATAGGACACTGGAAAGCACAGAAAATGAAGAGATAAATACGTGGATTGAATGAATAAATTGGAATAGATTTGTGGGTGAACTGATAGGTAAGCAGTAGTGTGAGATAGAAAATAGATTGAAAATAAACTGATTGGTAGATGGTTGGGTGGAAAGATGATATGTGAGTGAGCCTATGGATGGCGTAAGAGAAGATGTACATGCAGAAAGGCTGGTATGCTGGTTGAGGTTCATCAACTTGGCACAAACCTAGACATAAATAGGAAGAAAAAAAATCTCAATTGAGGGATTGCCTCTATCAGAATAGCCTGCAGGCATGTCTGTGAGGGCTTTATCTTGATTAATAATTGATGAGATAACACAGCCTAGTATGGATGAGGTTACTCCTGAGCTGGTGGTCCTGGGTGGCAAAAGAAAGCAAGCTGAACAAGCCCTGGAGAGCAAGCTGGTAAGAGGCACTCCTCCATGCTCCCTGCCTCCACTTCTGCCTTGAGTTCCTGCCCTGTCTTCCCTCAAAGAACTGATAAGCCAAATAAGCCCTTCCTCCCCCAACTTGGGTTTGGTCAGTGTTTTACCACAATAACAGAAACCAAACCAAGAAGCTGTTAAATACATGGAGTCATATATACTTGGATGAGTGAGTAGATGTAAAATCACATTACTTTACAAGAATACAAATGTCAGGGTAGGTGTTGAGTCCTATGTAGGAAAAACATACAGATGTACTTAATATCACAAAGGTCCTTTTATTGCATTTACTTATCTATCTATTGTGTGTGTGTGTGTGTGTGTGTATACAGCTGTGCACCTGCATGCCACAACACTGGAAGTTGGTTCTCTTCTACCATATGGGTCCTGGGAATCAAACTCAGGTTGTCAGGCTTGGCAGCAATCACCTTTAGCCACTGAACCGTTTTGACAGCCCACAAACGTCTTTTTCCTGGAGACTTTCTTTTGGTAGTTCCAGGATGATGATGAGGTTCTGCTGACTCTGCTTAGCCGAGTCAAGAGTGGAACGCGCTCAGGTACCAACGGCTTCAGACTGTATCAATGGGAATGTAATAATAAAATTTTTTAAAAAGACAGATGGTCCTGCTATGGCCTGAACTGTTCACACAGCCTGAAGTCTGTTGTACCATCTACAGCTTATGCTCACAGGAGATACAGGAGGGAATTATCTAGCAAGTATACCAGCCAGAGAGCTAGTGAAAAAGTCAGGAGTGTTTATGCCAGAGGAGAACAAACTCAGGAGAGATAACTTTGCCCCAGGATCTGGCTGTCATAGGACCCACGGGGTATGCCCTGTGGCTTCGGAGGCAAAGCTAATTCCGAAGAGCAGCCCCAAGACTGAGGTCTCTGACCACCCCCACGTGAGGACTAGCATCCCTGGGGTTCTCACATAGAGGGGGACTGTTCTAGGAGTGAGCTTCCCATCCTTGAAGGCGCCCAAGCAGGTCTGAGCATCCTCTTTCAAGGAAGCTGCAGAATGCAGTCTCACTCCCTGCAAAAGGTAAATTAAGGTCTCTTCCCCCCTTCCCACTAAATTAAACCATCTGTTCATCTCTTCACTCCTCAACAAATTAGGTTTCTCTGCATCCTGTGCTCAGAGTGGAATGCAGGGAATTTCTGTCCGGGATTGGAGGAGATCTGGGAGGCAGACAAGGGCCTTATGGGATCCGTAGCTTCTTCTTTCCATGGAAGCCTGGGACCTGAGGAATGAGGACTTACTGAAAATGCCCTTTCAAGTACCCCAAATGACTGGGGAGGAGGATCAGAGCCACCGAAAGCCAATCCGTGACCCAGTTTCCCTATAATGAATGTACCTACGTCACTGACGTGTTGGCTCCTGATCAACGCCATCTCTTCAACCCTGGCCTCGCTCTCTGTATGAGGAGATTAAATCAATTAGAAGGAGATCTGGCTGGCGCTGGTTAGGGACAGAGGATAATTCACTTATATAACAGGGGATTGAGGTTTGGGCTTGGCACTTGAGAGGAGGGACAGGAACCTCAGATACCATGCCTTCACTGGGGGGGGGGGGCACTCCTGGACCTGAGAACCAATACAGATGGGAAAAGTCCAGGGGAAAAGAAGCAGTGAAGCCATGCCCACCTCCATCTTCTTCTGGGTCTTAACCCTCCATTCCTTGGGCTAGAAGAGAGCCAAATGAGGATACCACATCCTTCAGGACCCCTCAGCTATGTTAATCTTCTGTCTTTAGCCTGTCATCAAAGCCATGAGATCTCTCCAGTTGCATCTTCTGTCCATGTGGGGTATAGCAGACAGAGAAGCACCATGTCCTGGTACCCTCTGTGCCAAGTGGTGTAGCAGAGTTTTGTATGGGCAGAACATGGAGCAGGCACAAACCAGGGAGGTCTTTGGGGCCAGTTCTGAAAGGTTCTCCAGAGGAGGCAGTGAACAAGCTTGCCAAGCTGTGAAGGAAGGCTGGATTAATGAGAGATAACCTGCCACACGGTGGAGAGGGGGCTTTGGGACAAACAGAACCTACAAAGGTATAAGATAGTTGTGAGGCAGCTTGACAATAGTTATGGGTGATGGATCCTCAGGTGAGACAGGAGAGGGGGAGATGAAGCAGGAGGCCTTGCTGGGTCCAGGTCTGACTTGGATGGCATGTCATAAAAAGGGTAATGCAGGGGGATCCCAGTGTCTCAGATTACCCCCAATTCTTGAGCACTGACAGCATACTGGACTCAGTCTGAAATTGGGTTTGAAGCAAACAAAGATGAACCTAACTAGAGTTTGACCCAGGAGTTTCAAAAAATTCTTATGGAGCTGGTAAAATCCATTTAGCTCTAATGAGATGGGCCTGGCTGGATGCTTCTAACGCTCTCATTGGCGGGGCCTGCTTGAGCCCCTTGCCAAATGCCTGAGATGCTCAGACAAGGAAACTTGCTGGCCCAAAAGGAATTGACCTCTGGAGGCAGCTCCGGACAACTCAGTGGTCTCCAGAGGCTATGGCGAGCAAGGAACTCATGGACAAACAGACAGATGAGGCGGAAGCTGGACAGAGTAGCAACCTGCCGGTGGGCACAAAAAAGTGTTCAGGTGTGCACTCAGCAGGGTCTACCTACTAGCGTGGAAGACAAAGCCAGGGGACACATTTGGTGATACTTGCAGCTTTTGTCTCCCAGAGAGCATCATGGGGGGGCTTGGATGGTGTTTCTGGCTGTTTGGATCCTGGGATGAAACCACTGAAGCCTGTGAGCCTGAATTTAAGTAGCCTGCCCAGAAGACGCTGCAGGGGCACACTTCCCCGTCCCCAGACCCTGTTTTACTCCGGAGTCTCTTCCATTCTTTCCTTCAGTGGCTTTCTCTGAAACCCTCCCTTCAGGCTGGCTCAGCTAAGCAGGGAGACATACCTGAGGGCTGCCCTGTTCTTTGCCCAGAAGCCTGACATCAAACACGGTACATCCAGGGTTCTTCTGCAGAAAAGCTTGGGCTGGGAAATGCGTCACGTGCTTCAAATTTATTCTCTTGTTGAGAAGATTTCAGAACTAACCTTTGTGGTTGCAACAGCTGGTCCCAGTGCTGGGAAGGGAAGGGAGGGATGGGAAGGAAAGAAAGGGGAGGGAAGGCGGTGTCGAAAACAGAAAATTGTTCAAAGTAACTATTCCAGTGTTTTCACGTGATGATTGACGGGATAATGAAATAGAGTAATATTTTCCTTTGTTTTGTTTTATCTTTCTGTACGTTCTCTAATGAAATAAAAGGCACAGAAAACAAGGTCAAAACAGCTTAAAAATAGCATCATCAGTACATTAAGAGATAAATATGCCTAGGGAAAAAAGAGTAGAAGGAAATTGGTCAAACAAACATGTCGTGTTGCCCTCTAATTCTATTTTTCAAGTTTTCCATAGTGAACAAAGTATAAAAAGGAAAAAAAAGACATATGCTTTCAAAACAAAGCCCGTAGAGCATGGCGGTGCAGGCCGTTAGTCCCAGCACTGGGGAAGCAGGCGCGGGGGACTAGTCTGCATAGCAAGTTCCAAGCCAACCAGGGCTATGTAATGAGACCCTGTCTCAAAAGAGAAAAAGAAAGAAAGATGAAAAGGAAAGAAAGAACAACCAGAACAAAAAAAAAAACCACAACAATGAAAAAAAAAACACAACAAGAGGCTTGGTCTACTGTGCTGCTGGAGCAGACAGTCCTCAGAGGCAAAGACAACTGGGAGTTTTCTGGGCCTCCTGGCAGCTCCACACTGCCAGCAGACAGAGCCGATGCAGCCTCATTCGCAACCACCGCTATCACAGGCCGGGGCTGAGCCTGGGTGGGAAGAACCCAGAACTCCCACATCTTGTAACGATGTGTGTGTTATCAGCCTGCTGTGTGCTGGGAGGATTCCAGCCCTGAGGAGGGGCTGGCCTTCTCTCTGCTGGTTTTATCTCCCATTTCCCAGGCTTTGAGGCTTAACATCCTTCTCCAGGTGTGGCAGGGCTGCTCTGCTGTGGATTTGGGGCCCTTCTGAGGTTCTCCGTAGTCTCTCTTATCTGGGTTGTAAGTCCTGCCCCCTTGCCTGCCACTTACTCTATTCTGCAAGTCCATTTACTCAGATAGATAGACGATGGTGATTTGGGACGGTCCTGCAGCCTCCCAGGACCCCAGGCTAATGGGAAAGCCATTCTCTATCCTACAGGTGCCTTAATCAGATGGAAACAGGCAAGATTCCCCAATGGTGGGAGGCCTGACATGTACAGGAAAGCCTATCTCAAGCAGCTTGGACTCCCCCAAACCATCTCCAGCCTCCACGGGCCTCCCTACTCACTCTCATGGCATTCTCAGAACCTTCTCCTTTCCACCCCTTCCAAAGTGCAAGGAGCTGTGCATCCTCTAGCAATGTGCTTCCCCACCCCCACCTCGTGCCTTGGTATATTTCCTCAGCAAATCTGTAAAACTGACTAACCTGGAGGCCTTGCAGCCCAGTAAGAATATTCTAAGTCTTTCTTGCTCCTTCCCAGACCCCTTTTCCCCTGGCTTTCTCTCCTCCTTCCAGAAGCAACCCTGACTCTGTGTGCCCTTAGAATCTCCAGGCTGGGCCACTAGCTGAGTGTCCTACGGCTGAGTCCTATGGCTGCAGAAATAGATGCATTTGGAGAGGGGGCAGCTGGGGAGGAAAAAGGCCCAGGCCAAGGCTGGGGTTGAGAAGGCAGGGCAGGGCATCCAGCCAGCCTCACAGCCCATGCCAACACTGCCTCAGCAGCTTCTGCTAAACTCTAGTCCAGCACCTACATTTGGGTGGCAGCCACAGGGTTGGGCTGGTATCTTGCTGAGGTCAGCAGCCTCTAGAACCCTCCCTGCAGGAGGAGAAGGAGGCTACAGAGAGCCAGGGTCCAAGCTTGGACGCAGGGATAGCTGGAAAAGATGTTTCTACTACACCCTAGGGGTAGGTGACTCATGTCACCTAGAATCTCGGCATGGGCAGGACCCCAAAAGGATAGTAATGGACATAGGAGTCTCTTCTACCAGCCAAGGATATAACTTAGTGGTAGAGTACTTGCCTAGTATGTGTGAAGATCTTGGATTAGCACCCATTCTCCCTAAAAGAAGTTTCTGGATAGAGGAACATCTAGTTGTTCTCAGTTTCTGGCTATTATGAGTAAAGCTGCAATGAACATAGTTGAGACATGCATGGTGTATGCTCACTTAGAAGTGGACGTTAGCCATAAAGCACAGGATGACCAGACCCAGAGAAGCCAAGGAGGGTCCAAAGGAGGACACTTGAATCTTACTCAGAAGGGGAAATAAAAATAGACATCTGTGGTAGATGGAGGGAGGGAACTGGATGGGAAATGGGTGGAGAGGGTAACAGGGGTGGGGATTGGGTTTGGGGAGAGTGTGGTGGGTAATAGGGAGAATGGAAATCAGTGGGGAGTCATTTCTGGGCAGGGAGGCTCCTGTGACCCTAGCTGAGACTCCTAGCAGCAGGGGATATGGAGCCTGAAGTCACCACCTCCTGTAACCTGGTGGGACTTCCAGTGGAGGGAGAGGGATGCCAACCCACCCACAAAACCTTCAACCCAAATTTTGTCTTGCCTACAAGAAGTGTAGGGGTAAAGATGGAGCAGAGATTGAGGGAATGGCAAAACAATGCTGGCCCAACCTGACACCCACCCCATGAGAGAGAGCCAACCCCTGACACTATTAACATACCCTGCTGTGACTGCAGACAGGAGCCTGGCATAACTGTCTTCTGAGAGGCCTCCTCCAGCAGCTGATGGAAACAGACGCAGACTCACAGCCAAACAACCAGCAGAGCTTGGGGAGTTTTGTGGAAGCTGGGAGGAAGGACTGAAGGAGATGGAGGGGTCAAGGACACCACAAGAAGACCTACAGAGTCAGTTAACCTGGTCCCATGGGGGAATCACAGAGACTGAACCACCAACCAAAGTGCATGTATGGACTGGACCTAGACCCCCTACACATATGGGTGCCCTAACAATGGGACTAAGGGCTGTCTCTGACTCCGTTGCCTGCCTTTGGATTCCTTTCCCACCCACTTCTCTGCATGTCCACACCACTTCTCCATCCCTGCATCACCGGCTCTTCACGCTCCCAGTCCCTCCCAAGCTTCCTGTGTGTCTTGCGCCTTGCTCTTTCAATCAGGCTGTGAGTCTTCACTAGCAAGTCTTCACAAAATGCAATAAACTGATGGCACCTCCCAGACCATAAGCCCTCAGAAGCTCTTTCTGACCTCTGAGATAAAGGTCAACCTCTTTTGGAGAATTGAGGAAGAGGGTCACTTGTAGCCCAGGCTGGCCTTGAAACTGATGTGTAGACCAAGAAGGTTTTGGATACCTGATCCTCCTGCCTCGTGCTCCCAAATGCTGGAATTGCAAACTTGCGCACCACGTTTGGCCAAGGTCAACATCTTTAACAAGGCCTTTGACTGAGCCGGGGTGTAAGTCCGCAGCTGCTCCGCCCCCTGCTGGCCCCTTGTTTCTAACCCACCAGGCCTTGTCTCCCACCTTAGAAACCTTTGTACATGTGCTTCACCTTGTCTTCTTGTGGGCACAAGGCTTGGGCTGCTCTCTTTTCTGCCTCAAATGACTCCTAGGACATCTGTTTCTCAAATGTCCTCTGCCCCTGAACATGCGTCCCCAGCCCATTCTACCTGCAGGAACAGCTGCAGGACTCAGCAGGGGAGTTACAAAGTAAACATGTTCAGAGCCAAACCACCCCACACTGAATAGCAGGGCTTTCCGGGCCAACACCCCCTCCCTGCTGTCATCTCCCATTTATGAGAAGGGACAAAGGGCTGAGAAACTCTCTTCTCTCCTCCTCCTCCTCCTCCTTCTCTCTCTCTCTCTCTCTCTCTCTCTCTCTCTCTCTCTCTCTCTCTCTCTCTCTCTCTCTCTCTCTCTCTCTCTCTGTCTGCTCCTTCTGGGGCTTTGCAGTGGGCCTCAGAACCCCACTGCCAGGCAGAGATGAGGTGCCAAGACAGGTCTACTCTGCCTACTCCTAACCACCCCATGGGCCTGGGTGCTCAGGCCAGGAACTACTTCTTGTGCAGGCTTCAGGGATTCTCTGAACCCTGGCTTTCTCTGAGCCCCTACCGCATCCTGTACCCTGTCTGTTGCAGTATGGGATAGGGGTTCTCCTCCTAGACCAGGAGCTCAGCTTGCTCCGTGGCTTGTAGTTTCCACGTCAGCACCCAAGCTTGGCTCAAGGACAGGCCCAGAAGAGAGGCTAGGAAAGACTCTAGTGTCCTCATTCGGGGACTGTAGCATTCACACATGCTTTGTTGTTGTTGTTGTTTGCACAAATTGTATTGAGTACTATTTCCTATGTGCAGAACTTTCCATGAAGAATCTACCCAAGGATATGATGAATCTGGATTTTAAAACACACACACACACACCAAAAAAGGGGAGTTTCACTATGTCACTCTGACTGGCCTTGAACTCACAGAAACCCACCTGCCTCTGTGTTGAGTGCTGGGGTTAAAGGCTTTCAGCACCACCTCCAGCAGAACCTGAACTGTGATATAAGCTCCACCCATTTCTTGCTCTGCTTGGGGTTTCTACAATTAAATAAGCCATTGAGAGCAGCGCTTCCTTCCCTTCTCCCCACCCCAGCCTTTGAGTCCTAATGGAAACTTGAAATTTACCACCATGACCTTGAAGCTATCTATGGTCGTTCCCTATGGACCATTTTGTAACCCAGTGCTTCCAGCCAGCATCATCGCTGTCCCACCCACAGACCTGATGAGTATGCTTTATTTGACTTTATCCAAATCCCTCAAAACATATCAGACTGAGAGAGCATGGGGCACTGTGCCACTGGCCCTCTGTCTAGCTGTCACTCACTTACCACTCTACTCTTGACACTGTCCAAGCGACAAGGTAGCCCATGCATCACTGTTTGGTCCAGCATCCAGACCCCATTAAAGGACTTTGTCTGAGATACAAACATCTTTTTGCAAAGGTGCATGCCTGCATCCAATGTGGTACAGACATGTATATATGTCTGTGTGTGCACCCATATGTACTCATGTGAAGTCTTTGTCACTCTCCCATTTATTCCCCTGAGACAGCATCTCTAACCGAGCCCCACACCCCAACACTGGTGTTATAAGCATGCACAGCTAGGCTCAGCTATTACACAGCGTTGAGGGTTCAAACTCAGGTCTGATGCTTGCACAGCAAGTCACCTCACTCACTGAGCCATCGCCCAGTCCAACCTTAATCTTCTGCCTCCACTTCCCGAGTACTGAAACCTAAGGATGTGCTTCCATGCCCAGTCTGTGCCACTTTTCTGCAGTCTTTGTTAATGACAATAAATCAAGAAGAATTTCCAGTGATCGGTGAAGAGACACACCCAGAAAGGTTGCTGTCAACATTTTTATTATTGTTTTTCAAGACAGGGTTTCTCTGTGTAGCCCTGGCTGTCCTGGAACTCAGGTCATAGACCAGTCTGACCTTGAACTCAGAGCTCCACCAGAGTTCTGCCTCCAGAGTGCTGGGATTAAAGGTGTGTGCCACCAACACTGACGAGGAAAGCTACTTTCGAATGAACGAGGTCTTTGAGAGAGCGATCAATGTCTGTCCTGCTCTGAGTGATTGTATGTGTGGAATGGTCAGATGCAAGCAGTCTCTGCCTTGGATTAATAACAGAGCTTCAGGCGTTCACTTGAAGACACTGTGCCTTAATAAAAGCTTGGCTGCCTATTTTTAAGACCTAGAAAATAAACTTAGCTGACCACAGCTCTCAGGGTTTTGTATGATTATTGAGAACACAAAAAGCCAGCACAGGAGGAAGCATAATGGAATCCAGCAGGAGTAGTTTGTGATTAGAAACCCCGCACAACATCTCAGCCAAGGACAATGGCGATCCATCTGAAGTGCACATGTGTCCCATGCTGGGCGCTGATGAGCCTAATCAGACACACTTCACCGGTGGTTTTCCACAATGTCAAGAGGGCCCTAATTGCCAGTGGGTGTGAGTTGCTGGGCTTCTTGCTGCTCCTTTGGGGTGATCCTAAGGCTGAAGAGCCTGAAGTCAACAGCCTGGAGGAGTGATCCCAGCTTCCCAGGGCCTCTGCGGCATCTCTTTACCTCTGCCTCTTCACCTTTATTTTGTTTTGGCTTATTTTGATTTTGTAGACAAGGTCTCGTAATACAGCTCAGGCTGGCTTCAAACTCAGCGCGACTCTCGCTTTTGCCTCCTCTGTGCTGGAATTACAGGAGTGAACCTCCACCTCAGTTAGTCTCCTTGCCTTCAACTCAGGGTTGACACCTCTCAGGGTAGCGTTGGTTTCTTTAGTTTTTTGTTTTGGGTCTCGGGAATCCGAGGCTGGTGTCGAATTTATTACACGGCCCAGCAGGACTGTAAATTCCTGATCTTCCTGACTCCACATCTGGACTTCCTGGAGTACAGGCATACACACCATGCCATGCCCAGTTTCTGAAGTGTTGGAAACAGAACCCAAGCCCTTACTCAGTGGGCTACATCCCCAGCCTGCGGTGTTTGAGAAGACTAAGCCAGCCCTGCTCAGCAGGCTGGCCCTCCGTGTGTCTGTCTTATTCCCTCATTGCTAGCCCAGGGCACCCACAGGCAGGAACAGCTGAGGGTCCATTTTCCCATTCCTTATCTCTTTGTTAGGGACATTTTGCTATGCCAGAAGACCCAGCCTGTGTGGAGGGACATGGCGACAACAGTGGTCCTTCCTGAAGTCCTACTCTCTGCTCCCCAGTGTCCACCGCCCAACCTGGAATCACAGTTCAGCCCTGAGCATCTGGCCTTCTGGTAACGTCCCCAGCTCCTGCTGGGGTGGTTTGGCTCCAGCAAGGGTTAAACATTCTTCATTTGTTTTTCTGCTTCAGTTTAACCATCTGGGAAGGTGGGGCATGGTAAAGAGAGAAAGACAAATAATCTGTTCTGCATTTACTTCCCCAACCTCACTTTCCCTACCTTGTGTTTGGGCAATAGTCTTGTGCAATAAGACACTGGAGTCCAGGCCCCTGGAATCCACTGCCTACATCCCAGGGTGGGAAACGCCCCCTCTGCCCCGGAGCACTTCTATCACTCCTCCACCTGCCCCTCTTTCCACATCCTATCCTGCCTTGGTCTCTCACGCCCAGCTGTTCTCAGCACTCACCACATGCCTGATCCTTCCTGAGGCCACTGCTGGGGCTACTAGAGTGACACAGGCCATGGTTCTGCCCTCCAAATGTTCCCATCTCAGCACCAAAAGCAGGCGGCAAGCCTGAGCCCACCTCTCCTCCGGTGGGTGCCTTTCAAACCCCTTGGCCTTAAATCAGCCATTTCACTTGAGTGGCCATCTCTGAATTTAAAAATCCCAGGCATGATATAGTAGAAGCACTGAAAGAAGTGAGTACGATCACACGTAAATGCTCGCCATGCATCGCACTGAGCACACATGGAGAATGTGTGTACAGTGAGGTCGGCCTGCCCTCCCTCCTCCCTGACCTTTCTCCTTCCCTCCTTTCTTCAGCCAGCTGCCTTCTCTGAAAGAAATACAGCAGGGTCTGCGGGTAGCTGTGGAGTCCTGATCCAGCTGGGCCCCAGAAACCTACACCAGGTGGGCGTGGGGGCCAAGGCTTGTGCCAGGCAGCATGAGGGTGAGGAGCAGCAGAGCTCTGCCTGCCGAATGCTTGCTTTCCAAAGGCTCCTCAGCCCTCTGGCCTCCTTTTCCTTTCTCACAGTGGCTAATTAGTGCTCATTGTGGGCTCCTTTTTAGCCTTTCCTTTTCTGAACTCCCAATTGGCTCCTTTTTTCCCCCCTGCCCTCTGAGAAACAGGACTGAGACACATTGGGTAAGACTAGCTAAAGCAGCCAGTGCTTGTACTAAGCATGGGGAAAGCTGTTTGTCTCACTGCATCATGGGAATTCTGAAGACTAGAGGAAGAAGGGGTTGCCTTTCCCCCAGGGAGCTCCTTGTCTGCTTTCTACCACTCACCTGTCATCATGAGGTGCCTATCCTAAGCCCAGGAATACACAAGACAATGAGGATCAATGTTTCAGCCAAACTTCAAGGTCTTCCTGCTCATCTACAACCTTCCAGGGCACAATGCTTACAGAAAGATCACCAGGAACACCCACGGAGGAAAGAGAAAACTAGCCCAGCCTTATCTGGGGTGACCACTTTCTCTATCACTGTGGAACTCAATCCAGGAACCTAGAATCACTAGAGCACACAGGCAATAGAGCATGCTGGTGAATGGCAGCCAATACAAGGCAGGCCAGGTGGGAGAGGAGTTATCATGAGCTGCCCAGTGATGGGAAAGTATAGCTGTGAGTCACAAGATCAAAGAACAAAAATTGGCAGTATCAAGGAGTACTGAGGTACACACTCACTTTCACTGCTGGGAGAGGACTCCAGCTACAGGGCAATTGAACTGGCCCAGCTGAGTGGTGAAGGGATGTGGCATTTGGACTTGGGCAAGTCTGCCGATTGCAAAAATAAAATAATAATAATAATAATAAAGATCATGGAACCACAGCAATGGCAAAAGGTCAGGCTGGTTCACAGAAGCGCTGAGCCTAAGCTGAGAAAGAGAAACCAGGCCGGTGGAAGCCTTTAAAGAGGAATGTCACTGGGAGGGTCGACATAGCCCGTATCAAAGGTTTGGGAAGAACTGAAGAGGGATCAGGGGTGATGCGCTGTTTGGGAGCTCGGGCCCGCACTGTGCTCCGCATTGACTGGGTCTGGGGAGACCCTGGAGCCGCTCTGAGCCAGGGTGTCTTCCTGCATGGCTGCAGTGGGTGTGGAGACCGCCAATGTTCTCAGCGTGCCTCTCACCTGGAGCCGGAGTGCTGCTCATGGCGTCCAGGTGCGTCCTTGGGCCCCTGAGGGGGAGACTTCCTGGAGGACACACCTGCTCCCTTGGACACCTCTATCCAGAGCCTAGTGCAGACTGCGGTGTGCAGCTCCAGTGTCCATCCAGATGACATTCAGGGGCATTGAAGGTCAGAATTCCTCCTTATTCGATTGGTTTCTTAACCCAGAGCACTCCACAGTTGTCATTTCTGTTTCTAGTGTGTGGGGTCCAGGAAACTACATGAAAGTTGTTCTTTACAATAAGCTGGCTGGGTAGCCAGCCTCCCTAGGGAGCAAGATTGCCATGGACATTCTTGTGCAACAAGTGTGGCCAGGCCTGTGGGGTCCATGGCCTGCTTCTGTTTGTGCCTGTAACTCTGTCTGTTCATCTGTCATTGTAATGATTTCCCTTTATTTCTGAAATGCCTATGAATTTCTCTGCATGTAACAGCAAAGTTTTCCTTGTCCATAGCAGCAAGGTCCATCTGTGTTTATTATCTAATAACTGTAACTCCAGTGTTGCCCTTCCTGTTTCACCTCTCAAAGGCCTGGAATCTCCATCCCTGGGTTATTTGCAGCCTGAATAGGGTTTGTCTGACTCACACTGTTATTATACATCTCCATCACCACATATTATTTTGCATTGATTAGACCAGGCCAGTGATCTCTCAAAGAAGTCTTGGGGAGGAGGGATCCTGCCATGAGGAGTAGCCCCATTCTAGGGCAATTATTAAGAAAACAAATGACAGACAATGATGATGAGAATGTGGGATGAAAGGGATGCTTCTTTGCTGCCAGTGGGGATGTAAACTGGTACAGGCGCTATGGAAACAAGTATGAATGTTCCTCAAAAAACCAGGAAAAGAACTACTATGATCCATTTTAACATCCCTAGGGATTTTCCTAAAGGACTCTAAGTCAGAATATCAAGAGCTACTTGTACATTCATGCTTGCTGACCTGCCATTCACAACAGCCAGGAAATGTAGCTAGCCTAGATGTCCATCTATACACAAACTGATAAGGAACATATAATACATACACACAGCGACATTTATTCAGCTGTAAAGAAGAGTAGAGTCAGTTATGACACTCACAGAAAAAAAATGGATGGAATTAGAGATCAGTGTTAAGTGAAATAAGCCAGGTTCAGATAGACAAATATCACATGATTATTTCTATACAGAGAATATATATTTGGAAATCTAGATGTGTGTGTACATGCACACACATGCACACATGCATGCCTGGGTGCAGGTTCCCAAAGAAGCCAGAGGCATTAGAACCCCTGGAGCTGGAGTTACAAGCAGCTGTGTGCGCTGTTGGGCACAGGTGCTGGGACCTGAACTCCAGTCCTCTGCAACATCAGCACCTGCTCTCAAACCCCCAAGCCAGAGGCTCTGTCTCTAAACTCGGGTGGAGAGTGTCTGAGGAATGACAGCTCAGGTTGTCCCCTGGCTTCACACAGAGATAAACACACACATATACACACACAATGTACCCTCACACATGTACACTCACAACAGAGACAAAGAGAGCATGAAGGGATCAGCATGAAGGGATCAGCACCACGGACAGATCAAGAGCTGTGCTACTGACAGGCAGGACCCTGCAAGGATCCCTTTGTGAGGCGGTGGCTGTGCCTGGGCTAGATAAAAGTCCAGAAAGCCCCCACTTTGAGCTCCTGAGAACAGAACAAACAGAACAACACGGAAAGGCTTTCTGGAGATGGAGTATTCAGGGGAATGGAGGAACAGGCTGTGTGACAGAATGGACAGAAGATCAAAGAATAAGGGACCATGAGTGTGGGGAGGACTCAGTGCTAGTAAGGGCCAGTGGATCAACTTCTCTGTGAGTAGGAGGACAGGGCAGCACTGAGGGGAAGTTAAGGAAGGTGAGTTGGAGTTCTTTCTACAAAGCTCTACAACTCTGACGCTGACACTGTAGGGAGCATATGAAATGTGCTTCTAATTCTGACTCCACAATCTGTGTAACATATTGGTTGCTCTAAGGTTCAGTAGCTTAAAACCACCACTCATGGGTTGGTTCACAACTCTGTGAGTTAACAGAGTTTGGGTCTTCTGGGGGGGTCACACAAGCAGCTGCAGTTGGGTATATCATCTAGGATCTGGTTGGTCTCAGAGGATTCAGCTGGGATAGCTCACTTCTGGTTCTACATTTGTGTTTTTACGTGTAGCAATTTCAGGAAAGCTAAATGGGGGTGGGGGCACTTGCTAACCCCTCCTTACACCACACTTGCTGATGGACCATTGTCCCAAAGAAATGAAGTGGTCGCGTTAAAGTCAGTGTGAGAAGGCACAACATGAATACAGATCAGAGCGGTAGGCGCACTGAGAACATTTGAGGGATGGCCTCCCACCGCCTTGCTGTGGCTAATTCCCCACCATTCCTATTACCGACACCACAAGAGCCTCTACTCTGCTTCTCAGACACTGTGGCTCTATGGCTCTCCAAGGATGTGGTTCTTAGAATTCAATGTTTTGATGTCAAGATTCTGTAATTCTGAAAATGGAAAACTATATAGCCGAGGAAGAGCTCAGGGGCCCAGGGGGGCTAAGGAAGTCATGCAAAGTGAAGTCCCACCCAGAACTCAGCCCCCAGATTCCTGTCTGGATCACATAAATGGCACCAGAAATGTTTAGAATTAGAAAATCTGGAATGTCATCCCTTATTCAAGCCTCATCTGAGATGACCCTAAGCACAACTTCCAAAGAAGTTATGTGTATTATGTATGAGGAGGGCATATGCACATGAATGGAGATAGCCCAAGCACATAATTTTTATTTGTGCTTTTTTTTCCAGTGGTGGAAGTTGAACCCACAGCCTGGTGTATACCAGACAAGTGCTCTGTCACTGACCCAAACTCCCTGCCACTCACACATCGCTCTGAAGCAGCCACTCTTCTCCCACAGCTAACAGTTATCAAGCCCTGTTTTCTGGGCGATGCAGATTAACAAAGCCAGAACTGAGCTCATTTCCATTCCTGGGAGCCTGGGCCTGTGCAGCTGAGGAAGAGGGGTTTGCTCCTCTAACTGCATAGATGCTGAGACCCTCCTTGAGTTTCAAGGGAACCAAGATTCAAATGGGGTCTTGTTCTCGGCCTCTACCTTTATCTGCACAAAGAAAGAGAAGAGGGCACGAGAGGGGAGCAGAGGGGATTGAAAAGAAGATACTTCCTCTTTCCTACCCTCTCCTGCCTCTGACTCAATGGTACCCTGCACCAATCACTAGCTGTGCATCAGTGGCCGTTCCTCTTAGCCTTGTCCAGAATGGTGTTGGAGAAGCATGGCGTTTCCACAAGGGGAGGAAGCCTGGAGCAACTCTTCACACCATGACATCCCTTAGCAACCCACTAGCCAAACCACCTTGTAGCTCATGTGAAGAACTAAATACCCAAAGAGGGACAGTGGCCTCCTCTGTCTACACCCCAGAAAAAGACCAAAATCAAAAGCTTTGGGCTCTCTGCCCTTTGCTAAGTTTTTGATTCTAAATGGGATGGAAAGCCAACCTGAAACACCCGGTAAGCCATCGAACTCCGTACAGGGGAGTGACGCAGCCATCTCTGTCAGTGGAGCGTGGACGGAGGAGGCAGGAGGGCAGGAGGATACTTACGCTTCCCCAGGGCTCAGCCCACTCGTTTCTATTAGCCTTCCCCAGAGGCAGGCCACGGAGTGGAGCACGGTATTAAATATCAGAGAGTTATTTAAAAGCCAATTGCCCGCCCCTCCCAAGCAGAGTATGGCCTCTGCTGACTCAACCGGGAAAATGAACCTTGGTCCTATGGATTTCCCCATGTCTCAAGGCAGTAGGGGAGAAGGGAGGCTGTGATGGGTGATGGAAGAGGGAGGCCCACGCTGAAGTTCCCCTTCCTCATCCAGGACAGCACAGAGGGACTGGGCCTCCCCACAGTCATGCTCATCCAGGACAGCACAGAGGGACTGGGCCTCCCCACAGTCATGCCTGATGCTGGGTTGCACCTCCACCTGCCTCAGAGAAGGGTGGACAAAGAGAGTCACCTGAAAGGGACCCCTCAAAACACACAGAGAGAGACAGACAGAGAGGGAGGGAGAGAGAAAGACAGAGAGTCAGAGACAGAGACAAAGAGGAACGGAGGGAGGAGAGAGAGACAGAGACAGACAGAGAGGGAGGGAGAGAGAGATTATAGTTGCTTTCACTATATGACTAAGCAAGTTAAGGTCTTAAGTGCCACACAGCCAATTTAAGGCCACATAGGAAGGTGAACGCACAGACAGGAATGAGTTATATACTATTTCCATGCCTTAATACCTAAAGTGTCTAGGACTAAGGGGCCCTCTGTCCATTTCTTTCTTTTTTCAAATAGGGAAACTGAGGTCTGGAAACACAGAGGTTTGCCCAGGAATGTGAGTGACCTTTAAGCATCTCTGAGGGAACAGAGGAGCTGGTGCCTGCTGAGTAAGGGGATACCTGTTGGGTGATCCCAGAGAAGTTGCCAACCTGCCTGTGCTCTGAGGTGTACTAGAATATAGAGGAAACAGGGTCTTTTCAAGGAGAGAAAAAAAAAAGGCCCACCTGAGTGAAAAAAAAAAAAACACCTGAGCACAGGAGGGGACATCATCCCGCAAGGCTCAGAGAGGGATCCTGAGATCTAGTAGGATAAGAATCTCAAGAACAGAGGCCCAAGCAGGCATGATGGTGCTGTCCTTTAATCCTAGCACTTGAGAGGCGGAGAGAAGCGAGTATCTGTGTGTCCAATGCTAACCTGGTCTGCATACTGAGTTCCAGGCCAGCTATAGTTAACACGGTAAGACCCTGTCTCAAAGCAGGAACAAACGAACGAAACCCCTGAGGCCTGCTCCGGGTGCAGGGCAGCCAGTTACTCTGCTTGGATAGGATGCAGTGCTTCCCTAGCTCTTAGCTCGAGGGAAGTTTGGGAGAGCCAGCTCACCCCCCCACAGGCTCCCAGGTCTGCTGAGAGTGGAAGCCAGGGGCCCAGAGCACTGTTCTGGGGAAGGTGCTAGGGAAACCTGAGCTGCAAACCTGGTGGGCGGGAACACCTAACCTTCCCAGTGAGGCGCTCCTGGTACAGTTAGGAATGGAGGATCCTCACCAAGCTGGCCTCTAACCAGAGACTTCCAGTGAAGGTTCACCCCTGGTTCCTTCTCTGTGCTGAGCCCTGAGCTGTGTCCCGACAACACAGGAACCAGACTGACCTGGAGTCCCTACTACCAACAGCTTAAGCGCCCGAGAGAGTTCTAGCACTCTGATCGCTAAACGGAGTCCCAGAGGAAGATGAGAAGCACAGCTAAGGAAGACCGTCACAAAGGAGATAAAACAGTCGAAGAGCAGGTATTTCCACTGACTGAACTGGGAAACAAAGACAGCCTCAGCCGCAAATGGATACACATTTATTGAAACACCAACTGTACATAACACACTGACAGCTCCTGAAGGGAGAGGGGCTCTTATTCCAGAGAACACAGTGATTTCTGCATACGACAGAGAACATGGGTCCCCTTGCCCAATGGTCATAGGTTCCTCCTAGGCGTCACTTCCCCAAAGGAGATGTTTGGCGCCACTCAATGGAGGCTGCCTTGTAGCCCCTTTCCCTCTGAGGGAGTCATTGGCAGCAATCAGAAGTCAGTCAGCATGAAAACCTGAGAGGGAGTTCTGGCCTTGGTGGTCGTCTACATTTCCTTGGGGGCCATGCAGTTGAGCCAGGGCAGACCACTCTAGTCACTCATTATTTGATCGCTGTGGCACCCGAGAAAAGGTGCCTGAGACCTCCAAAGGCCAAGGGCACAGTCCAGTCCAGGAGAGGGCTCCATCTGCATGTATGCATGCGCACATGAGTCCCTCTGAGGCTGCAGCTGAAAACTGCATTGGCCCAGGAAGTGCACATTCAAGCACTTAGGTGTGCTTCTGGATCTACGGACACATAGTCAGGTTGTACTCAAAGCCACATTCCTGTGTGCACGGGCCCAAATGAGCCTGTGTGTTTCTGTGTGAGACCCATCTATTTGAACCAGCTGTGTATGCAAGCCTCCCACGTACACACATGCACATCCAAGTAAGAGGAATTTGTGAGAGCACATGCGGACATGTGTAGGTCTGTTTGTAAAGCTTGCCTTTCTGTGTAGAGGCCCAGGTGTATTTATAAACTCCTGTAGCCATGTATACAGGCATATGCAACCGTAAATGTGAAAGTTACTACTGCCATCTGCTAGTACCTGGGAGAGCTATCATGGAGACAGGTCAACAAGAGCCAGGGGACCCTAACATCACCAGCCTGGCTGGCCCTTAACATCGGTACTTGGTTGAGACCCAGGCAAAGGCAGAATGTGCCTCTTAGGTGGTTTCAAGCTGCTGGTTGATCTGCTAAATACCGCTTCAGGGGGAAAAGTCAACCAACTGTCCCCAATTCAGGAGAAAAAAAGAGGCTGAGTGATTCACGTGGGGAGGAGGGGAACCACTGTCCAACCAGCTCTGCCAAGCAAGATACTCGAATGGCCTGCAGATCAAATGTCCGCGTCTCCAACCTGAATAATTCATGCCGAGACCAGGAGTGCGCCCTTCTCCGGAGTCTGTCTCTTTAAATCAGGTCTTGAGCTTCCCAGTTCTAGAGGGGGAAAAAAAAAAGTAAGTAAAAATGCAAAACAAAACAAACCTATTAACACCTCAGCCCCGGATCTTACCACACCGCACTACTGAAATCAGTACCTGGTTTCTGCACCCCACTCCATACTGACTGGTAGAGGAGCTAGGGGGGCGGGGAAGGTGCAAACTGACCACCGTATTCTGGGAGTGTTCAGGTGCCCGGGCAAGACAGGAAAGCAAAGAGCTGAATCACTCCACCCACGCCCCTTCCTTGAGCCTCGGAAGGGTCCAGCCTGAAGGGTGGAACCAGTGGGAGTGGTCTTGGCAGCGTCGAGCAGCCTGAGTGAGGGGTGTGGGAGGTGTGGGGATAGGGAGTACTGCACACTCCCCTCCAGTGTGGGACGGGGTCGACAGAAGACTGGACGCGCACGAGAACCGGGGTCGCAGAGGAGGCGGCCACGGCCAGGGATTTTCCAGAATCGCTCCCTTAGCAGAGCCCCTTTCCTGAACTACAAGAAGAGTACCTTTCTCAGCCCACCCCTCAGCCCTGCCTCCTCCTCTAGTGACAGCCCTAAACTCTTCCACCCTCTCTGGGTGCCCAGACCCACCTGCCAGGTCAGCCCTGAAGGCCCCGCCCTATGCAGCCCGGGAGGTTAGGAGGAAAGGACCTGCCTAAACGAAGGGGGTGGGGAAAGAAGCGAGTCAAAGCTTGGGGAGCCAAACTTCTCTGCAGCTCGGGAACTAGAGAGCAAGGGAGCAAGAAAGCGCAGCGGCCCTAAGCTCCGGAGCCTCCTACCCCGCCTCCCTCGGCGAGGAGGTGCGGAGACTCCGCTGGGGGCGGAGGAGGCGTCCGGGAGGCGGGGAGGGGGAGGCAAACCCTGCCCACTCGGCTCGGAGCCCGGAACGGCCGCGGAAGTCGGAGGCCAGAGCGCAGGGCGACGAGGGCACCGGGGGCGGGGGGCTCGGCTCCCCGCCTGACCCCTGTCGCCCCCAGCCAGCCAAGTGAAGCCTCCTCGGACTTTCCAAGCAGGAGGAGGGACCGATCGGGACTGTCTGCTGCTCCGAGTCAAGGTCTAGCCCACCGCCACCCTCCCGTGCCAGCCCCATCCCATCATCACCAAGCGCTCCCAACTCACTGGTGAGCGCGGCGGGCCGGGGGCTGGATGCGGGGACGGCCGCGATGGCCCCGCGCGCGGGACAGCGGGGGCCGTGGAGCCCGCTGCCAGGGCTGCTGCTCCTGGCGGCGCTGAGCAGGCCCGCCGCGCCCTGCCCCTTCCAGTGCTATTGCTTCGGCAGCCCCCAGCTGCTGCTGCGCTGCGCGTCGGGCGCGGAGCTCCGGCAGCCGCCGCGGGACGTGCCGCCCGACGCGCGCAACCTCACCATCGTGGGCGCCAACCTGACCGTGCTGCGCGCGGCCGCCTTCGCGGGAGGGGACGAGGAGGCGCCCGACGGCGTGCGCCTGCCGTTCCTCACCGCGCTGCGCCTCACGCACAACAACATCGAGGTGGTGGAGGACGGAGCCTTCGACGGCCTGCCCAGCCTGGCGGCGCTCGACCTGAGCCACAACCCGCTGCGCGCCCTGGGCTCCCGCGCCTTTCGCGGGCTGCCGGCGCTGCGCTCGCTGCAGCTCAATCACGCGCTGGCACGGGGAGGCCCCGGGATGCTGGATACCCTGGACGCCGCGCTCGCCCCGCTGGCGGAGCTGCGCCTGTTGGGCTTGGCAGACAATTCGCTGAGCCGCCTGCCTCCCGCCGCGCTGCGCCTGCCGCGCCTGGAACAGCTGGACGCGCGAGCCAACGCGCTGGCGGGCCTGGGCCCCGACGAGCTGCGCGCGCTCGAGCGCGATGGCGACCTGCCCCCGCCGCGCCTGCTGCTGGCCAACAACCCGCTGAGCTGCGGGTGCAGCTCGCGCCCCCTGCTGGCCTGGCTGCGCAACGCCACCGAGCGCGTGCCCGACGCGCGCCGCCTGCGCTGCGCCGTCCCGCGGGCCCTGCTCAACCGGCCTCTGCTGGACCTGGATGAGGCGCGGCTGGGTTGCGCCGACGGCGATGCTAACGAGCGCGGGGAGGAAGTGGACGTCGCCGGCCCGGAGCTGGAAGCCTCTTACGTCTTCTTCGGGCTGGTGCTGGCGCTCATCGGCCTCATCTTCCTCATGGTGCTCTACCTAAACCGCCGCGGCATCCAGCGCTGGATGCGCAACTTGCGCGAGGCCTGCAGGGACCAGATGGAGGGCTACCACTACCGCTACGAGCAGGATGCAGACCCGCGCCGCGCGCCCGCTCCGGCCGCCCCTGCCGGCTCACGGGCCACTTCCCCGGGTTCGGGTCTTTGAGTCCCACCTCCCTCCGGGAAGGCTGTCCCTGTCGGCTGATGACTTCACTGGGGCCACCCAGCCTTCCCATGCCTGGCCAGAGCCCCGTAGATCACAAACCCGCGAATTGGGATCTCTGAGACCTTTGGATAAATCGTAGTACCATCTTCCCCACCCCCAAGTTCCAAAGTTTACTCTTTTGCCCTAGCCTGAGAGTTTCCAGGTCAAAACCCAGAGACCCCTCTATTTCCGTGAACAAATCTTGCCTGCGCGTCCTTCCTGGAAAATCCCTTCTGCGTAGCCAGGCTCACCCAAAGACCCTGCTCTTCCATTTTGAAATCTCCAGCACTTTCTCCACCATTCTACGTATTTTGAGCCAGACACGTGGCTGGACTGCGCTGACCCCCGGCCCCAGCTAGGAGCCCTCAGTCCCCTTCTCAGAGCTCAGGGGGCCTACATCCCTTCTGGTCTCATGGGAAGTTTTTGTGGAATTGGAGCCTTTGTCCCGCCCCAGGACCCTGGACCCTCCGTCTTGTAACCCACATCTGGAGGCTCTGGCTTGGGTAAACTACTCTAGTCTGATGTGCTTCATACCCTGGTTCTAGCTCAGGCAGTCTGCCATTCCTTGGCCCTGGGTGGGTCTCAGCTCCAGCCTTGTCCCTCTCATCCCAGGGACAAGCCTTGATATAGAATCCATCCTTAGCCTTTCTGTTGGGGCTCCTATGTGTTTGTCCTCACTCTCAAACGCAGCTCTTCACCTCAGTCACTTCCATGCCCTGGCCCAAGTCTTAGGCTTTCGGTTCCCTTGACATCCATCACTGGCACTTTGACTAGCCCAGCCATTCACTGGCCAGGGTCGGGAGAGCAATCTCCCCGTGGCGGGGTGCTACACGCTGGCCTCGTGGGGGAGTTCTCCCACCCTTCAGGAAAAGGGCAGCACCCCCATGGCATATAGGCAGACTCTGGTGAAGAGGGGAGCAGGTGATGAGCAGGGACTCTGGGCCCTCTGGAAAAGTGAGGCTGCCATCCAGCTGCTCTCTGATCCCCCACCCATGTGGTCCTCCTCTGGCGACTCCTTGCTACCACCTCTCATGCCTTCTGGAAGGGGATAGAGTCTGACCTTTTGTCTCAGTCTTAGTCGCAAGCCTTCCTGGTCAAGGACATGGGCTCAGTGCCCTGCCTTCTGCATGATCCCAAAGCACAACGGTGAGTGAGCAGGGGTTGCCTCCCCGCCTCTCACCCCAAGTCAGGCAGAATGGCAGGCCTCTGCACAGGAAGTCTTCCTACTCTGTGTTGGCTTTGAGGCCCGCCTTCCCAACCCTCACCTGAGAAATCTAGACCTTCCTTGGGCTGTTTTCTATAAAGTCTGCAATAATCTCCGATACTCTCTGCTCTTGTAAGTGGTGCTGTGTTTTTCCTACTGACCTTGGGGCCTTAATGGGAGCGAGCGGACAAGTGGGGCAATGGCCCTTGAGCGCTCTCTAGAGGCGTGGGGAAAAGAAACGGGCTGTGAGTGCACAGAGCACGACTGCGGCTTTCGATCATTCTCCAAAGCAGCCTGCTTTTTAATGGTCTGAAATGGGCGTAGTCACAACCAGCACAAGATTCTAGGCTTTCTTTACAGCCTTTATCCTCTGTTTGGGGTGGGGAGCTGAAAGGGAGTATGCTTGGACTAACCTAGCCTCAGATGAGCTTCTTGAGAAGGAGCCAGCTGTAGAGGACAAAACTCTCTGAGGGGCCATTGGCTGCTCAGGGCCCATCCGCTTGCTAGCGCGTCCTGCATCGGGTTGTGCTTTGGTTTTAACTAGATGAGTTGAACCTGAGCACTGGGTGTACAAGAGGCAGAGAGACAGCAGCTGGAGAGGGGTGGGGTGCAAAGGGACCCCTTAACACAGGTGAATTTGGGAGGCAGGCTCCAGGCTGGAGGAGGGAGCTTGTCTCTTCCCCAGTATTCCTGGAGTAGTTTCCTTAGGATCTCAGAGCTCTAGAACCATGGGGCAGAAGTCTAGAATTCTGAAGTCTAGAATTCCGGTATGTGTTTTTGAAGTTCAGAGCCACATCTTTCTAGACTGTGTGGCTTCTAAACGTCGAAAGGACCATCCTAGTACCCCAGCAAGCCTCAGTTGTCTTTAGTGGAACACCATGCAGTCTCCTTGCCTTCTGCTGGTGGGCGCTGTATCCGTCCTTCTGGCCATTTTTCATGAGCATCTGTCAGTGACATTCAGCACAGTGACCATCCCCTAGAAAAGAATAGTGATGCGCTTAAACAGGTTAGAAAGCCACCTCTCAGCAGATCCCCTCAGTACTAAAAGTGTACCCTCTGGTAGTATAGTCTATGACTGCAGTAAATCCTGGCAAATAAAACGAGCTGTTGGCTATGGGCTCATTATCAGCAAACAAGTACACTTCTTACATAGTGCTACCATTGGCACTCTACTAAGTCCTAAGAACTTAGTTTTCCTGAGCCATGAAATATCAGCAGACGTTAAAAAAAAAAAATCAATTGAAGGCCGACAGTCTACAAGGCAGGGTTTCGCCTTCAAGTCTTTTACAGGCTCCATCGGAAGCCAGCTCTGGTCTGCTACCCTCATTGCAGCCTGCCAGCCCACGCTCCCAAGCTTTCCTCCTCTACAAATCTAGCCGTTCATTTAGCTATACCGAGTATAGCTATGCCCATCCCAAGGAGGCTGATGATCCAGGGAGGAGTCATTTAATCAAGGTCTAGGGACAAGAAATCCCAAGAAACTCTGAGAGGCAGAGTGAGAAGCCCTGACCCAGCCTAAAATGGCTTCCTAGATGAAGTAGCATCTGATCTGAGTTGGGAGTTTATTCTGCTTGGTTTTTGTGGTGTTAGAGGGTCAAATCCAGATTCTTGCATATGCTGGGCAATTACTGTGCCACTGAGCTACACCCTCACGCCTTGGTTTATGTTTTGACTGGTTGGTTTTAACATAGGGTCTTGCTGTGTAGCCCACACTGGCCTTGAACTTAAGACCCTCCAGTTTTAGCCTCCCAAGTGTTGTGACTCCAGGAATGAGCCGCCTTGACTCCTTGATACCATCCACTCTGTCCAAAGCCTCTCCCAGAAGCCGCCAAGAATGAGGGGTGGGCAGAGACGCAGAGGATAGGGACAGCAGGGACGGAGTGACAGGGAAGAAGCGAGCTCTGGGATATCCCCTTACAGAGCAGGTAGGGCAGTGAGCAGGCGGGGGGGGGGGGAGTGGGGGTGTAACTGTCAGAATGTGGTAGACACGAACCCGCTGCGCGCTTGGAGAGACATGGCAGACTTCCCAGGCTGCTATGACCTGTAAGCAGTGCGAAAATGCCTTTCAAAAACTCCTCTAGGAGAAGCCTCTCATGTCGGTGACCCTGAGCCTCCCGGAGCCTTCAGATCTGGAGTGAGAGCCGGTGAGGGCCTGGCATGAGCCTGAGGCCTGAGTCTGAATCTGAACCAAACACACCTCTTTCCAGGTCACTTGAAACCTTGGACCAAAATATCAGGCGAGTCCTCACTGTATGCTGGGAAATGCTGCCTAGCCGGCATCTCTCTTTCTAGCCCAGGCTGGCCCTGTCCCCTAGATTCCTTTGCTTCCCTGCATCTCTGCCTTCCTTCCATTCAGGCTGAGCTGGACTTCTGACCTCTGGGGACGGGACACCGCCTCCCTGAAGCCCATCTCCGTCTTCATTAAGCCAGCCTGGCAGATGCTCGGCCCTAATTTATAGGCGTGGCCTTTCCCTGTCCGAGTGAAGTCAGTGGGGCAGTTAATAACACTTGACCCGCTTCTGAACCTCACCTCAGTGCGCCCATCCACCGGCTACCTCCGCATCCTACAGGGGCTGCTTTTCCAGGGGTTGCGGATAGATGGCGCTCCATTCACTCGTCCTCGGATGGGTGTGGAGATGGAAGTTCAGACTGTGCAGGAGCCCTTTCAGGTCCCACAGAGCCCAGAATTCCGCCCACCCCCCTAGGCGGGTCTGCCCTGAGTCTGAGTACCCGGCAGTGGGACACACACGCACACGTCATCAGCTGCTCCAAACAGGTTGCAGGAGTCCTGATCTGGCTTCTTGGAGGCGGCAGCTGTGCTGGGGGGCATGTCCACTCTGAAGGAAGCCAGGGGCTGATTCTGAATGCCCAAGCTCAAGGCCCTGACTCCCAGTCCACCCTTCCTCCTGCATCTTCTCTGCTGAACACCCGCTGAGCACAGGGCGCACGTGCAAGAACCAGATTTCACTGCTGTCCCAGGTCCAGATGGGGCCACACAGGGTCATGAATGTGGCCATACACACACAGAACGTTAGGGAAGTCCCTGAGTTGACCACTCAAACTGGGAAACTTTGATGTAAAAAGACTCACTATCAACAACCACATGGGAGAAATTTAAAATAATGATAATTACATGAAAATCCAGGCGTGGTGTCGCACACCTGTAACCCGGGATGTTGGGAGGCAAAGCAAGAGGCTTACCACAAATAAGGGCATCCTAGGCCAGAATAAGACCTCAGACAGCAACAGCATTGGGTGCTGGAGAAAATCCAGACCCCAGCACTCAGGGGGTGCTGCCCCGGAGGACTTGGTGCCCTCTTCCGGCCTCCTCAGACACCCACATGAATGTACACATAGATGGAGGCACACAAATAGATAAAATTTTAAACCCATTTTCATTTAAATCACAAAGGAAAGAAGCAGCAGGGACTGAAGAAATGACTCAAGGGTTAAGAGCACTTGCTGTTTCCCCAGTTTGGTGCCTAGCACCCACGCTGAGGGTCACAACTGCCTATAACTCCAGATCCAAGGGGCAGGAGACTCTCTGGTCTCAAAGCACCCGTGCATGCAGTTCATACATGCACACACAAAAACAAATAAATAAAATCTTAATTCTTTATTATATTTTTAACATTTATTTCAGGCAGGCCGGGATTGCAACTTAATTGCCAGAGTGCTTTCTTAGCATGCACAAAGCCCTGGCTTTGGTCCCCAAGACTTCATAATTGGGACATAGTAGTACACGCCCGTAATTCCAGCGCTTGGGAGATGGAGTTAAAAAAAAAAAAAGATCAGAAATTCAAGGTCATCCATAGCTATATAGGAAGTTCAAGGTCACCTTGGGCTACATGCAACCCCGCTTTTAAAATAGGTGATACAGACACATCTGAGTGTGTGTGCGTGTGTGTGTGTGTGTGCGTGTGTGTGTGTGTTTAATCAAAGGGGGGCAAGGATTAACTAGAGCTATGTAGGCTGTAGGCTTCGGACCCAGGGACTTTTGAAAAGATCCCAGGAAGGGAACTGCTGAACCGATGGCCTGGACTAGCTTGTCTTCCTCCCTTCTTGCTGTCTACCAGGACAGCTGCTCCTCTGTTCTCCTCCATCTTAATGATGCAGCCAGCGGTCCCCTGCCCGTGTCCCCATCACCACGGCACCTTCTTCCCAGCACAGCATCAGGACTCTCCCAGCGATGTGCATCTGAACCCTTGCCTGTACTGGCCAGTCTTCTTGCTCCTTGCCCACATCAGGAGAGGGTAGAACTGTCTCACTCTTAGCCCACACCTTAGTACTAGAAAATATTTTCAAAACTCGCCTAGCCTCAGTCCTACCCCACAGATACACACATTCAGAGGGAGAGGAATCGCACAGGGCGCTCTGACCTCCCTCTCTGTACTTCTCTAGACTCCCACAGCCTCCCACCTCATTAAACTGGAATTGCAATGCTATACGGTGCCTGGGTGGCCGGTTCCTCCCTACTGTTCTACAAAGCGAACAAATTTGGTGTAGATGCCTACAGTCCTGGCTCTTGGGGGCAGAGGTGGGAGGATCAGGGGGAAGCCAGCCTCCGCCATTCCTAGGGCAACCTGAGCAATCTGAGACCCCCGACTCTAAACCAGACTTTTAGAATGTGACCCTGCAAAATATAATTTAGACCTGGCTTCCTCACTTCATCTTTTTAGTATGGTTTAGTTGTCTGACCCTCTTTTAAATACTTCTTCAGGATCCTGACTAGGCGGAGTCCCCCCTGACTCTGCAGTGTGGGTTCTTCATCCCAGGGACCTGAAGAGGCATCTGTGGGCAGAAATGCAGCAGAGGCGCCAGCTTTCTCTTTTCTTTGCATGCAGGCGCCATCTGCTGGTGGAGATAGGACAGTTTTTGAGTAAAACAGAAAATCGTATGTGGGGTCACCCAGACTTTGCTATTCATCAGATTCTTCTAGACACTTTTTTAAAGCTGTTACCCTGATAGCAGTTCTATGGCATGGCTACTATTCCTGCATCACAGATGGGGGATCAGGGGTCACAAAAAATAACGTACTCAAGGTCAATAAGGGGCCAATGGGCTTAGGACAGTGAGCTGCACAGTCATGCTCTAGACTATAGGCAAGATACTTCTTAGGGAAATCAGGGGGTGAGAACGGTAGGGATGGACCTCCTCTGAATGAAGTGCATGGAAACCAGATGGGAAAGACCAACCTAAGAAGGAGAAACAACCAGTGCCAAAAGACAGAGACCAAATTTTCCAGTGTTTGTTGGGGTTCACTGGTGGCTTTGGCCCTAAGCACCTTTCCAGCTTGCCCTCTTTTCCACCCCCGCTACCCCCAGCTCTGCATGGCTCAGTGGGGTCTTGCCGTGCCTCCTTCAAGCCCTCCCGCCTGCAGCGCCCCCTCTGGTCCATGCTCCACATTACAGCCAGACTGATGGGAACACGCCAGAAGACTCCCTCTCACTCCGCTGCAAGTATCCAACTGCTCTCCAGATGGAGACACACTAGTTGATTGCCTGTGACCCTATGATCCAGCTTGCTGCCAGCTCTCTCAGCCACCTTCACCCCAGCAGTCACCTACAGGTCCAAGTTTTCTCACCCAGGGGCATCTTCCCCATGTGCCAGGAATGTCCATGGCCCCTCTGCACATACCTACCTCCTTCCTATCCTTCAGCACTCACTGCAGACTTCTCTTCCCCCTGGCCTGTCTAATCCCTGACTCAGCTACTCCAGCAGAGCATGAAGACCCTCCCTAGCATGGCATGCTATACTACCTGTCATGGCCATCAGCAGCAAGCCTAAATTTTGGTCTTATCCCCTGTGAATGTATGAACAATTGGATGTGAATTGCCTGGTTTCTCTTACAAAAAGCCTGGCACAAACCCAGCAAATAATGCATGCTGGGTTATTATAGGTTATAAATAAATAAACTATTTAACTATTGATTGTTCAGCCTGCCTGCTTTCCTCTCCTCCTCACCTTCCTCCTCTTCCATTTCCTCCTCCTCTTCTTCCTTCTCCTCCTCTTCCTTTTCTTCTTCCTTCTCCTCCGCCTTGTTCTTTTGGAGAAAGGGTTTCCCTATGCAACCAAGATTGGGCTGAAACTTTTCCATTCTAGTCTCCTAAGATTGTGAGCATGTACTACCATGCCTAATTTTCTTTTTTCTTTCGTGTTGAAATTTGGCCAGTTAAAATTCACCCTTTGGGGCACAATAAAATTTTGAAGAGAAATAGAACAGATGGCTATCTTTTAAAAATCATCCTCCTGACACCTCACAGCCAGATTTCACACACCCCCAGCCACGGCGAGCACCAGCCCTGTCTCTTCTCCACAGAAGTCCCTTTAGCCGGTGTATAAGCAGAACAGGTTGATCCTTTTAAACTTGCTTTGTCCACCTAGCATGATTCCTCAGAGACCCTACTGTGTCACAGGTAGTCTGGTCATTTGCATCAATGAGTGGCATTCCACTGAGTACAATGGTATGGCTTGGATTTCCATTTTGTTCTATTTTGTGACAAAGTCTCACTATGTGGCCCAGGCTGGCTCTGAACTGTAGTCTCCTGTGTCACCATTCTAGTTGTTGGCAGTTATAAATATGGCCCTGCTCCCCCATACATGCCAGGGAGTAACAGCCTGGCTAGATCCCGGGGGAGGACATTGCAGCCAGCCCTGAGGAGACAAGATGATCTGGGGTCAGATGGAAGGGGAGGAGATCCTCCCCCGTTGGTGGACTTGGAGGGGGCAGGGAGGAGATGAGGGAGGGTTGAGGAGGGTGGGAGGGAGGGAGGGAGGGGGCTACGCATGGGATGCAAAAAACCTAACCTGTGATTGATATAAAAATAAATAAATTTATTTTAAAAATAAATAAATATGGCCTTTGTGGATGTCTATGCTAAAATTTTTGTGATATTGTCATTTTTTATGTCTCTTGTGGAATGGAAGTTTCTTAAATATAAGAAACTTCCAGAACGTCCCTGTGTACTGTACCATTTCCAGTTTCCTCTAGCAGTGTGTGAGCATCCAGGTTCTGTATCCTCACCAGCACAGTTTGTTGAAAATGACAGTTGAATTGGACTGTCTGGTTTTGTGTCTACTTGACACAAGCTAGAGTCATCAGAGCAGGAGCCTCAGCTGAGGAAATCCTCCATGAGCTCCTGCTGTAAGGCATTTTCTCAATTAGCGATCATCGGTGGGTGCTGTCATCCCTGGGCTGGTGGTCCTGGGTTCTACAAGAAATCAGGCTGAGCAAGCCATGGGGAACAAGCCAGTAAGCAGCACCCCTCCATGGCCTTTGCATCAGCTTCTGCCTCCAGGTTCCCACCCTGCTTGAGTTCCTGTCCTGATTTCCATCAGTGATGAACAGCAATGTGGAAGTATAGGCCAAACAAACCCTTTCCTCACCAACATGCTTTTTGGTCATAAGTGTTTTGTCACAGAAATAGAAACCCTAATTAAGACAAATTGCCCCTCTCATTTGTCTGAAATCAAATGCTCATTATGTACGGGGCCACTTCCAGATCCCCACTCTGCTCTGCTGGCATACCAAATCAAATGCTCATTATGTACGGGGCCACTTCCAGATCCCCACTCCGCTCTGCGGGCGCACCTTACCTTCCCTCACCGTCACACGGCTTCACAATGACTCTTAAAATCAGGCAGTAGATGCCTCCAACTTCTTTTGCTTTTTTTCTCCAATTTTCGTGTGTGTTCGGTACATGTGTGCATGTTTTTGTATGTGTGGGGGTGCACACGCATGCACATGCATATGGAAACCCAAGATTGATGTTGGCCATCATCCTGAATTGCTCTTCTACCATATTCAAGGAGGAAGGGTCTCAGACCCAGAGCTTGCAGATGTGGCTAGTCTTGCCAGCCAGCTTGCCCTGGGAGCCCCTGTATCTGCAATCCAGGGCTGGAATTACAGGCAGCCACCATGCCTACCTGGAATTTATGTGGGTCCTGGGGATCTGGATGTTGGTCCTCGGGCTTGCACAAACAGCATTTTGACCACTGAGCCATCTTTCCAGCCCCTCCTTGTTGTTGTTTTAAATTGCTTCTTTTCATTCCTCCACCTTACCATATAAATTTTAAAAATAGTGTATCCACATGTGCCAAAAAATCCTTCCAGTTCTTGACTTGGATTTTATTGGCTTGTCAGTTTGAGGAGGATTGGTGTATAATATTTGTGATATATTTTTAAAGATCTATCTGTCTGTCTCTATCTACCTACCTACCTACCTACCTACCTATCATGTATGCAATGTTCTGCCTGCATGCCAGAAGAGGGCACCAGATCTCATTATAGATGGTTGTGTGCCACCATGTGGTTGCTGGGAACTGAACTCAGGACCTCTAGGAGAGCAGCCAGTGCTCTTGACCATCTCTCCAACACCTGTTTTTATGTCTTGCTGTGTTGGCCAGGCTAATCTTGAACTCCTCGGCTTGGTGATCCTGCCTCTCAGCCTCTAGAGTAATCAGGCTTCAGGCAAGCACATAGTGCTATCAAATCTTCTAATCTGTGGACATGATATAGCTCTCATTTTATTTAGATCTATTTTGATTTCCTTCTGCATGTACATACTGTTATGTTTTAACTAAGTATTTCAGATTTAAATGCCATTGTCTTTAACATTTCAACTTCAGAGCCAGTGAGATGGCTCAGCAGGAAAGGCATTTGCTGCATAAGCCTGGTGGCCTGAGTGCTATCTTTGCGACCCACAGAAGTGTGGAAGGAGAGAACGGACTCTGCGAAGGTTCCCTCTGACCACCATGTGTTCTATGACATGCCTCCTCTACACACATCCTGCACACAGATGGATGATAGTAATACATAAATTTAAATTAAAAATTAAAACTTCAGCCAGGAACGGTGGCATACATTTTAACCCCAGCACTCAGGAGGCAGAGCCAGGCAGATCTCTGTGAGTTAGGGGCCAGCCTGGTCTACACAGTCAGTTCCAAGACCACCAGAACTGTATAGGGGGACTCTATCTGGAAAAAGAATCTTTTTTTTAATTTCAATTCAGTCCAGTGTTCAATGTTGCCATATGGAAGCACAATTGGTATTAGTGCACTGACTGTGTTTCTATAACCATCGAAGTTTACTTAGTATTTCTTCCCCCTTGTGGTAGAGTTCTTGAGGATTTTAATGATATAATCAAGTTGTTTGTGGGGAATACCGTTTTATGTCTTCCTTTACAAATGGTAGTCCACTTTATATCTTTTTCTTGCTTTGTTGCACTAAGGACCCGTATAATGCTGAGTAGGAGTTGGGAAAACATTCTTTCCTGCCTACTCCCAGCTTTAAAGAAGAGCACTTAGTCTTTGAGAGTTAAGTGTGTTAGCTGTAGAGTTTAAGTGTGTGTGTACATATATGTTTGTTTGTCTGTTTATTGGGGGCCTTGCTACGGTGTCAGCATGGGGTCAGAGGACAATTTGCAGGCATTGGCTTTCTCCTTCCACATTGTGGGTTCTGAATGTCTGAGGTCATCAGCTTGGTCATGCCTTTACTCACAGAGCCATCTCGCTGGCCCAACTCTAAGGTTTTGTACATGTCCGTTATTGGTTTTAGGTTTTTCTAAGGCTGGAAAGATGGCTCAATGGTAAAGACACTTGCTACCAAGCCTGAGAAACCTGAGCTCAGGACACATGGTGGAAGGAGAAAACCAATCCCAGCAATCTATCCTTTGACCTCCACACATGTGCTGTGGGATTCACATCTCCAAAGTGAGCGCATACACACACACACACACACTAAATAAGTAAATAAATAAATAAATGCTATTTTATTTAACGTGTATGACATTTTACCTAATATATGCCTGTGTTCCATATCCACGCCTGATGCTCAAAGGGGCCAGAAAGAGGGTGTTGGAACTGTAATTACAGATGGTTGTGAGTTCTCATGGAGGTGCTGGGAATTGAACCTAGGTCCTCTGGAAGAACAGTCCGTGCTCTGAACTGCTTATCCATCTCTCCAGCCCCTAAGTATAATTTCTTAGAAGGTTTTCCTAAGAGTTTTTTTGGTTTAAAAGCAGAAATTAATATTGTAAGTCTTTCTGAAGTCCACTGAGATAATCATCATTTTAACTATATCTCATGAATTAAATACTTGTTCTTATTTTTGTCCTGCAATAAAGGGTTGTTTATTGTTATTATTACTTTACTATTATCATATTTTATTGGGTTACATAAGGCCATTTTCATGCAAGTACGTCCCTCATACTCCACTGCCCTCTCCCTTCTTAATCGCTCTTTTCATTTAATTCTGTATCTGTTCAGAGCAATATCTTCTCTTCTTCATTTTGAATTCCTTTTTGAGCCTTTTAGAAGTATTACTTGATTTCCAAATACCTGCAAATTTCCCAGATATTTTTTTTGCTGTTAATTTCCACTTTATTTCTCTGATGATTAAATAAAATACTATTACCTACAATTTTTTAATTTATTAATATTTTTATTTTATATGCATTGGTATTTGTTTGCATATTTATCTGTGTGAGGGTATCAGGTCCCTGGAACTGGAGGTACAGACAGTTGTGAGCTGCTGGGAGTTAAATCCAGGTCCCTTGCAAGAGAAGGAAGGGTTCTCTTTTAACCGCTGAGCCATCTCTCCAGCTTTTTTCGAGCCAGGGTTTCTGTGTAGCCCTGGCTATCCTGGAACTCTGCAGACCAGGCTGGCTTCCGACTCACAAAGTCCTATCTGCCAATGCTGGGATTAAAGGAGTGTGCCACTACCAGCCGGCTAGTAAGAAGTTTCTAGACCCAGAAAATATAAACTATGTATTTGAGAAGAACGCACCTATCTTGTTTTGGAAGTAAAATATTCTGTGTCATCTTTTGGGCCAAGCTAACTGATACTGTCATGTAGACCTTCTGTACCCTCATGATGTCTTCTGCTTTGATGTCACTGAGAGAGGGGTACATAGATTTGTACGTTTATTCCTTCTTCTCCATCTCTTGTTACCTTGAGCATGTGGGCAACAATGCTTGGGTGCATTGTACATTTAGGATTATCCCATCTTGATAAGTCGACACATTTATTACTACAAAAATGTTTAACCCTGTTAACATTTTTGTTCTGAAGTCTACCTCATCAGTTATTAATATTGCCACTAACTGTATTTTTATTATTATTTGCATGGTACAGCTTTCCAAACCTTTGAGGAACCGCTTTGTGTTGAAGCCAGTGTCTCATGCAGCGCAGGTGGGCCTAGGGTTCACGGTGTAGCGGCAGGTCTCCTCCTGTTACCGCCTCACTGCCGGGAGTACAGGTGTGAACACACACCTGGCCACCATCCTTCGAGTTTCAATGTATCAGCCAGCTGGTGGCACACCCCTGTAAGCCCAGCACTCAGAAAGCAGAGGCAGGCAGATCTCTGTGAGTTCAAGGCCAGCCTGGTCTGTAGTGAGTGCCAGGATAATCAGAGCTGCGTAGTGAGACCCTGTCTTGAAAGGGGTTGGGGGAGTTAACTAAAGAAGATAAATTTTATATCTTTCTTTATATTTAAAGCAGGTTTCCTACTGGCAGAATTGTTTAGATACCTGCTTTTAGTTTTGTATACAGTCCATTTGCACTTACTGTAGTTATTGATATGATTGGTTTCAGGTCTATCTACCACTTTAATTTTTCTGTTTTTTCCCATAAATTTTTTTCTCTTATTGTGGTTGTTTCAAATTTCTGCTTCTTTTGGAATATCTGAATTTTTTCCTTAGATTTTATTTGTTTGTTTGTTTGTTTATATAGTATTCTGCCTGCATGTGTGCTTGCAGGCCAGAAGAGGGCAACAAATCTCATAATAGATGGTTATGAGCTACGGTGTGGTTGCTGGGAATTGAACTCAGGACCTTTAGAAGAACAGCCAGTGCTCCTAACCCCTGAGCCATCTCTCCAGCCCCCTGAATGAATTTTAATATGGTACTGTTTCTACTTTCATATACAGGTTTGGTTCTATTTTTAGCTGTTGCTTCAGGAATCATGATATACATACCTTTTCCTGGACTTCTTAGGGTTAGTCCTATTTCAAGCATAACATGTATTTTTATATTTTTCTAACTTCATGTATTTATGTGTGGATGGTCATGCACGTGCGTATGTGGGTATGCATACACAGCATACTTGTGGAGATCAGGGACAGCATGTAGGGTGGAGTCACCCCTTCCACCCTGGGGGTCCCGGGGGTCAGACCCAGTCACCAGACTTGGTGGTAGGCACCTTTACCTACTGAGCCCTCTTGGCAGCCCTGGATCAAACCATGTTTGTTACTTTAGTTCCTGAAAATCCAGGCTCATCTTTGCCATAATTTTCCTTCAACCTAAAAAAAAAAAAATTTATTTGCTTTTTTCCCCCAATAAGTGTGGTAGCACTGTCGTCTTTTTTGGCCCTTCTTCATCTAAGGATCTAGTTTACAAAGAGTCTTGAAGGGTGTTTTCTTACCAGATACAAGATTCTGAGTACACATCTCTGTTAGCCTTTTAATATATTTTGTGCTCTTTCGGCTGCTGTGTTTTCTCCTGAGAAATCTGTGTTCAGATAGTAACTCTTTAAATGGAAGAACATTCCAGAATACAACACTTTCTCTAGCGGCTTTCAAGAGTCTTGACTTTTTCTTTGTGTTGTGGTAGTTTGGTGATGTGTGTATTTGTGTGTGTGTAGATCGAGTGACTACGAGGCTTTGCCTCTACAGCCATTGGTGGGCTACCCAGCCCATGTGTAAGCCAACCTAAAATATCAGCTTCAAAATATATATCCATCCCAAGGTTCCCATCCTGCAGAGAAGCCTGCCTGATTCCCTTGAATATGTTAATGGGCATCTTTCATTAAATTGAGGTGGGGAGCATTTAGCGACCATTATTTCCTCAAATATTTATTTTCTGCACCGATGTCTTCCTCCTCTGCTCTGAGAATCAAATGATATGAATATGCTATAATCATGCCCCATACATTATCACACACAGGACCCCAAGGTTCCGTTAGCTAAAAAAAATAAAAATCCGTTCCTTTTTTTCAGACAGAATAATTCTGTCATCTATCTTCAAGTTCAGTGACTTTTTGCTGTTACTTCCCTTATGTGAGCCTAGCCAGTATGTGATTTGATTTTTTGTTCATTCTAGAATCTCCATTTTTGTTGTTTTTCCTACAGTTTCTGTATCTGTGCTTTGAAACAATTGTCTTTCTGGCCATTTAAAATACAACAGCGTGTAAGTCTTCGTAGAACTGGCATCTGATTGTATTTTTTTATCTTAGGTCACTATGTGTGTGCGTGTTTCTTCAGTAATCTTGGGTTGTGTTCCGGATGCTGTGAATGTTAACACTGTGTGGACGATGAGTCCTGTTACAATGTTCTATGGAATGCTAATGTTGCCAATGCTTTCTTAAGAAAAAAAAAACAAAAACAAAAAACAATGGCTGGTGAGATGATATGGTGTGTAAATGCGTTTGCTGTTCAAGCCTGGTGGCCTGAGTTTGAGGCCCCATGTTCACATAAAGGCAGATGGAGGGACCCAACTCCACAAGGCTGTCTTCCGACCTCCACATGTGTGCACGTGGGATCTGTCTGTCTCTCTTTCTCTCTGTTTTTCTCTGGAGTTGTTTTTGTTGTTTGCTTGTTTTGTTTATTGAGACAAGGTCTCCCTACAACACCAAAGCTGGCCTAGAACTTGCAATGTTGACCAGGCTGGCCTCACACTTCCAGCCTCTGCCTTCTACATGCTGGAATTACAGGTGTGCTAAAAACAATTATTTACATTTTGGGAGATGAAGAGCCAATCTGGTCTCAGTTCTAACCTTCACCTTTCTCTTGCTCTGTATTTCTAGGCACCTGCAGTAGCAAACTACATTTGCTTTAAAAGTCAGCTTGGAATTGAGTTCAGCCAATAACAGGTACTGGCATGAAACTAGAAGACAGGGGAAACAGAGGCCAGAGTGTTTCCTCCACTCTCTGGTTTGGGCAGCAGTCCCAGCAATGGCTGTGTGTGAGTCCGTTCTCATCGCAGACAAAACAAGTTTCTGTCAAGTTGTTGACAGAAACAACTTGAAGGATCTATTGGCTCCCAGTTTCAGGTGTTGTGGCAGCAGACTGTATCAGAGGAAGTGTGGCAGTCAACACACACACACACAGAGAACCCACACCTCCCTCTTTCATTCCATCTAAACCCCTAGTCTGTGGGATGGTGTCGCCGCCCTTAGGGCAGATCTCTCTTTGCCGAGCCTGTCTGGAAAAGCCCTCTCAAATGCGCGCAGAGGTGTGCTTTGTTAACCCTGGAGACACTTCTCAGCCCAGTCCAGCTCACAGTCAAGATTCACTGTTTGGGCTGGGCACCAGCTCGGCTGGAAAGTGCTTCCCAAGTAAGCATGAAGACCTGAGTGCAGCTCTTCCCACATACACACATGGCCAGGGCCCTGTTTTCAGGAGGAAGAAACAGGAGGACCAGTCAGTAAGGCAGCGAACTGCAGTCTCAAGGAGAGACTCTGTCTCCAAAAAATAAGATGGAGAAGGACTGAGGGAAGCCCGAGGCACTGACCTGAGGCTTTTTCCAGTTGTACACATGTGAATGTGTGCCACCCCCACCCAGAAGTACAACTCAAAAGACTGACCATCACAGCCCTGCTTCTTTTGCACTCTTCTTTCCTGAGATGCCTTGTCTCTCCAAGTCCCTGCTGGGTTGCCCCAGTTCTTCAGCATCCTGCCACCTCCTTTCCCTGGCCCTCTACCCCAGGGGGTGACACCTTCTTAGATCTGACCACTGGGGCTTTTCTCACACCCCATTTTCCCTCTCATCTCCAACATATTAATCTCCCGGGGCTGGAGAGGTGATTCCAAGGTAAAGAGCTCTGACTGCTCTTGCAGAGGACCTGGTTCAGATCCGAGCGCACACACACGGTGGCTCACAACGATTCCTAACTCCAGTCCCGGGGCACCTGCTGCCCTCTCCTGACTTCATGAGCACCAGGCATGGACATGGCACGCGCGTGCGCACACACACACACACACACACACGCAGGCAACACTCATAAAGGTAAAACAAAATAAATAGGCCTAAACATGAACACAAAAAGATGAAATGCCCACGTCTTCATCCTGCCCAGCAGAGATAAGGCACAAAACCCAGGGTAGGGCAGGAAGGCACTTCTCAGCCTCTGTCCTGTCCTGTTGGGGCTTGTGAGACAAGAAATGAAAACACAGCCAGCATCCTCCATCACAAAAGGCCTTTAATGGCCTCGTTCAAGGTTCGTTTGCTCATTTGTCCTGTTGGGAGTTGAATAAACTATAATGACTTCACGGGACAAGGGCGGCCACAGGTACAACAGGTTGACCTGGATGTGGTCCAGGAAAGAATGTGCCACAAATCATCACTTCACAGAGGTCCACAGGCCTGAGGCCGCCCCAGCCACCCCTCCCCACCACACCCAGGAAGCTCGTCAGCTCTCATTCCTCAGAAGAGGCAGCCCCGAATCTGCTGGACCCACCCCTGAGCAGACAGCATATCCTGCATTGCCATTTTGTTGTGGGCTCTGTGGGTGGGTAACCCAGGCCAAGATCCTATCCCCTGCCACCTCATGCGACCTCTCTTCCTACCCACCACCCTTATATCCCTTTTAGTAGTCCCTATAAGGTGGGCAGAGCCTGGTACTAGCCCTTTACACATGGGAACCTGAGGTCAGTGGGGCCTCCTAGGCCACACTTGCACTGAATATAAACACCCGTTGGCATTCTTTCTCTCATGCCATGCGATTGGCAATGCCCTGGGCTCCAAATCCTCACCCAGAATGCCCCCAGGAGGTGGGCACAGGTGGGACTTTTTGCCAGAGGCTAGCCCAAGTCTCATCAATGAGCTGTCTTGTAAGCGAAGCCCCATGCCGCTGCAGGCCATGAGGGGGGGCAGCCACAGAACGAGTCCTGAGTGGACACTGGGCCTGGATCCTCACTCCATGGTCCCCACGCAGCACACTACAATATCATGACCAAGCTCTGCCTTCACTGAGCATCAGGCCCAGCCCACATCAAACTCATCCCCAAGCTTCAGGCTGGCTCAAGAAGCACAGTGCGCTCAAATGCTCGGACCGGGTGAGCTGAGTCCCCAACACAAAGTCTGTGTCAGGATGCTGGAGTCACCCCAACACACAAAGCAAGAAGAGAGCCCGTGCTTGCTGGTCTAAGATCAAACCTCAGAACGGCAGTTTGAAGGTTTTCTTCAAAGCAGAATTTAAAAGTGAATCCTCAATAGACAAGAGAGTTAAAAGCAGTTATTCCGGAGAAGGTGGGAATGAGGAGAGGGCAGGAGTCTCAGCCCCCCTTCCCCAGTTTCTCCTGGTAGCAGCCCCCTGTGTGAGGCTGTGTGGAACACCAAGAGGTGTGCTTGGTCTGCAGACAGTGGGTCCCAGGGACCTGTGCTTTGACTGTGACCTCCCTTTCGGGGGTGACAAGTTGGTGATGTTGAGGGAGGTTGCTTCCCCTTCCATGGGCCTCCTTTGAAGCTAGTGCGCACGGGGGCAGAGGTGTGGATCTGCCCCCACCAGTAGGCTGCTTGGAGCCAGGAGGGAGGGCAGAAGTGATGGAGCTGCCTGGACCAGGCCCAAGACAGGCTGTGTGGATAAAAATCAGTGAAGTCCCATTTGGTCCTTAAGTGTAAAAAGAGTAAATATAAGAACAGACAGCAGCCTGTGTCCTGGGAGTTCACGGTTGAAGCCTAGCCCCTCTCTAAGGGATGGGAGCCTTAGCCATTAGTGGGAGAGAGCTGCCCTGGGATACGGACGCTTCTGTGAGTGGATCAGCTAGGTCTCAGCTCCCAGAGCAAGAGGACTAGACAGTCCCAAAGATCTCCAAGGAGCTGTGGTCTGCTGATCCAGGATGAGATTTTATACTTAGAAGAGGCAACCTCTATTTCCTCTCAGCCTTGGATTTCTTGGGTGGCACAACAGTGGGTTCATCTCCCTGACCTTTGGTCAGAGTCCAGGCATAGGATGCTCCTCCCCACCCACCCCCAATCAGTGACAACACCCATGTCTTCTTCGTGCTGTTGCTGGGACCCATCCTTAAACAATAGCACCTACACTTCTCCCGAGTGTGGTCACCAAAGCCACAATGGCTGATTGTCTTTGTGGCTGATATCTAACTGGGAAAATCAGGACAGAAGACAGGCAAACAGAGGGCTCATTCCAAGGCAAGCTTCCTGTGTAACCTCAGGCCTCGTCCCTGCAGTGACAGGGCCACACCTGTGCAGCAGGTTGCAGCTCACAGAGAACTGGTTCCTGGCTCTCACCTCCCTTCAAGCCTGTAGCAATCCCTCAAATAAAGCAAAGGCTATTGTTCTGGTAAGGACTGAGAGGCCCTTTCACTGCCCCAGGCAGGACTCAGACTGTCAGCCACCCTTCAGGGAGAGCCAGCTGCGCTTTAAAGCTGAAATGGCCATGGGGTCCAGCCAAGCCACTCAGTCCTTATCTTTCTGGGAACTGAATTCCTCTCTTGGCTGGGGCACCAGGCAAGTCCAAGCGCCCTGGACTGACAAGCTTTTTCCAAAGCATGCACTTCCTGCCCAGATTGGCATCAACATGTGCCCTTTGGTCTACTGGAAAGTCCCAGTGTGGGCTGTTTGATGGCACAGAAAAGCCAATACCACTCGATGATGCTGGGACCTCATGAGGCGCTCCTATCTCCAGTCTCACTCCCAATGCTGCCTGGCCAGGCCAGGACTACTCCAGGACAAAGGAGAGCCCTATAAAGAAGTACCGGTCATGTTGTGGGATGGGGTGAGGCATGGTGTCTGGAGCAGACCAGAGGCCCAGACCAAAGAAACACATCAATTTGTGCATCTCACCACCATGGCAGCACATGATGGCGAAGTAGGGGCAAATGACACCAAATTCCAGCCTCCTGCAATGTAATTCCCATGGTGGGTTAGAACCCACCTGAAAGGGACACTGCATTCAAGCTCGCATCAAGGCACTATGTGGACTAGCTGTGGCCAGCGCTGTCAATACTGACCTCTAACTTCCCCCTGGCCAGAAGCTTTCTGTAGACAAGGATTCTCGGGAGAAATCCATCTCCGTGTTTATCGTACCCAGCATAAAAGAACAAAGCTGTCAGCAAAGGATGGTTTGGCTGGGACCCAACTTGATCACTGCCCTTAGGCAGGCCTGGCTCAAAGCACACAGAGGCAGGTAGAGAAATTTCAGTTGATCTGTGCGATAAACCCAAAGGGTGGCTGGGGATGCTGAAGTTCAGGAAGCTCAGGAAATTAGACCCAGAGATCCTTTGCTTGTACAAGTTAAGGATGGGGGAGAAGAGGGGTTAGCCCAAATGCTAATGGGCCTTGTGTCAGCTCCAAAGGTTTTAGTGGAAAGGAGTGGAGGGCACATGCTTGCCTTACACTGATCAAGATTTTAATCAATTTTATAGGTGTAAAAGTGCCCAGCTAGATCTGTCAGGGGCTGGATGCCGGGGGAGCCTGCAGTTAGGAACCCAAGGCCAGCCAGGGAATGTGACTGCCCCAAGCTAGCTGATCTAATCTGCCTTGAATTGACTGCTTCTGAGATTTAGGAGGTGCAGGGCCAATGGGCCTGGACCATTTCACCATGAGAAACAATTGCAACCATTGGGCATGATGGGCTGAAATGGTTGGGATTCAATCTGTCTAATAAAGTACAAAGCCAGCAGTGGTGGGACATGCCTGTAATCCCAGCACGTGAGAGAAGAGGATCAAGAATTCAAAGTAATTCTCAGCTACATAGTGAACTCATGCCTTTCCTAGGCTACACAATACTCTGTCTCAGAAACAAACAAAAAGTTGTGGTCTCCCTTCTCAAGACAAGCATGGAACTAAGAAAAGGGGAATGGAAATCAAGATGAGATCCTCTTGCCCTGCTAATCAATATGTTTGATAAAACCAAGGTTGTCCACACACTTCTCATGCAAACCTCAGCAAACATAAGCTCTGGCACAGAGAAAGCTGCAAAAGCTGTGGCCACAATGTGAGATCCGACAAGCTGACTAGGTCCAAGGGCAGCCCTTCCTAGGCAGGAAGGTGCACTCGGTGCTCTGCCCTGCCCTGAGTCCTCTGAGGTACCAACAACCTCCTCTGAAGGCAGATGGAGCAGTTGGCATCCCAGCTCCACCAGGTAGATCAGAAGCTCTGAGAGCCACAAATTTACAGAAACTAGAACCGGAAACTCTTGGGATCATCCAGTCTACCTCTTGGCTTTCCAACAAGAAACTGGCCCAAGGTCACACAAGAAGCTGGCATCAAAGACCAAACAAGGATATCTTTAAGCACTTTGTTTTACCACCTGTTTGTTCTGTTACCCTGAGACACTCCAGCCACATCACACTAACACCAGCTGATGGATACTGCCATGACTCTGGATACCAATGGGGTCAACTCCTTCAGGAGAGGAGCCAGCTGCCTTCCTACTAGGGAGTACATCTCTGTGGAGGCCACCTTCTGGGAACGAGTTCCCTTAACCGTGAGAATGGTGACCTCAGGTAGCTCTCTCCCAGCTTATAGGGCCAAGTCACTGGAGTACTAGAAGTTGGAAGACACTGGTGGCTCTATCTGCCTGTAGCCCCATCCCTGCTTCCTGCAGGACCATCCACTAAAGAAGAGGAAGATGGAAGTTCATCTCCCTGCCCTGCCTCATCTTCTCAGCGACCTCCCTTGCCCCCCGCCTCAGAAAAACTCCTCAGTAGCTTTGGCTCGCTGCTAGGGGCTGGTGTTTGTTAAAGACCCACTTTCCCCCTCTGTGCCCACACACAAAATGTAACAAAGCTAAGATGGCTCATCCTCTCAGTGTATATGTGGCTGGATCTATAGCCTGCCTCAATCTAGGTGTCTGCTGGTTAGAAAGTCAGCCTATTGCTCTTCACTCCTGGGGTCTATGTGCCTCCCTCCATGAGATACAGGGACATGGACCAAGGATGAGGGTGGAGGGAGTGGAGTGTCTGGTGGGCCTGGACCACACACAAAAAAAAAATCATTGAGAATCTAGTCACAGTCCAGCCCTTTCCCACCTTCAATACAGTCCTCTTTTAGCTGCCAAAACTGTCACCTCATGGGACTGCAGACATCTTCTTGTGTGTCTTGAGCCATCTTGCCCAACCCCTACACATCATCATACCCACCATCACTGTGGCCTTCTGGCCCCACTCTCCCATTTCTGCTCCCCACCTCAAGCCAAATCCCAAGGCCAGGTAGTGTGGCCTTTCTGGGAATGAGCATGAAAAGGGGGTGGACAGGTGATCGCAGAGAGATGGCTGTGGTCCTGCTGGCATGGTGATGTGAGGCCAGTTCTGAGGCCAGAGGCTCATCACCGAGACTTGGAAGACCACTGGGGCCCCTTGGTAGAAACTGGAAGAACAAAAGGGAGGGGAGAACCAGGATGGGAAGGAGACGAGAAAGCATCGAGTGCAGACGTGAACCTGGAGCTGCCAGGGTGTGGGCTGGCCCCAGTCTATCTGTTGTTGAGGTGTGGAGAACCAGTGCCATCGTCCTCTTCATCTTTGTCATCCTTAATGCCTTTCAGCCTCTGCCGGGCAAAGTCCTCAAACACAATGTCGTCATCACTAGTGGAAGAGACAAGGAAAAATGGCTTGTGTTTGCAGGGGCAGATAACAGGCAGACCCAAATGCCTGGCCAGATGTGGGGAGAGGGACTCAGGAGAGAACCACACTCTCCAGGGTCTCTGGGATGACCTCAGGCAGAAAGGTATGCTAGGCTGCCCATTTAGAAGCCCACTGGGGGCTGTGGGGATTGTCACACATAAACGACAAGAAGTTTGCCTCTCAACATGTAAGGGCTAAAGTGAATCAGTACCAGACACCTAAGGGTAGCAACGTGACTTTGCAGGGGAATCCCCAAAGAACATCCCAAAGAAACGCCATTTCACCCGTCAAAATCAAACCAGCAAGACTGCTTTAGGGAGCATGCTGTTTCAACCAGGAAGTTGGTACTGGGCACTGAGGAAGAGAAAGCCTATATAGGTTCTTCCTCCTAGAAGTACTAGCCTACATGTTATCCCCAGGGACCCACAGCAGACACGCAGGGAGAAAGGCGCCTGGCTAGCGGGGCAGGACTAAGGACTGTTTCCTTCATCATGTCACTGAGGCACAGGCAGAGGCACTTGAAGTCCCTTGCCCCACGGAATTCAGCCAGCTGAAAAGTCTTCCTCACAGGGCAACTTGAGACTCCCATTTCCCAGAGCTCTTCAAAGAGTCAAGGAAAGAAGGCTTAAGGAGCTGGAGGGAGAAAGCAGCCTGGCCCCAGAGGTGATTCAAGCCATTGAACCAGGTCCTCTTCCTCTGGCCATTGTTTGGTGCCCCGTGGCCTTCCACCGCAGAGGAATCCGAATCAGTTGGTCCTCAGAGGCCGCAGAAGTGACAGCACCCAGACACCTTCTCCACCCTACAGGCAGCCTCCAACTGGTATGGGTCAGGTGAGAGAGGGGAGCCCAGGGTCTGAACCAGCCCCGTGCCAGCCAGCCAGCTGAGTGGGTGCTGCGGATGACGAACGTGCAAGGAAGACAGACCCCACCAAGACGGGAGGAAGAGGAACAGGCACGAAGGGTCCTTCAAGTCACATGCAGGCAAGCAGGTTGCTGAAGAGGTGAGCAGAGGTGGCGCTCAGCAGACAGCTTAGACCACGGCTCTCAGAGGTTAATAAGCATTTATGCAAATTGCCCCTCCACCTCTCCTGTCCCACCTCCCGCCCCACCCAGACAGAGCAGGTAGGAAGGTTTGGCTTACTTGGTGTCAAGCTCTATGAGATTGGTGTCTACTGGGGTCTCGCTCTCTGGAACTGAACAAACACATGAGGCTTGTGAGGCACCCAGTGAGGAACGAGACAAGGACCCACCACCAGCCCAGGGGGGAAGGAGAGGGGGAAGCCTCCCAGGTCAAAAGTCGCAGATGCAGGGAGGGAAGCCTCCATGCCCACTGAAGCCCTGCAGGAGACAGGTCTCCAACGTGAGACACAGGAATTTCTTGCTTGCCAGAGTTCCATTTACAGCCCAGGCTAGCCACAAACTTGTGGTCCCCCTGCCTCATAGACCTCTGCTGTAATGGTGGGCACACGCTGTGGGGTCTGGCTGTTTTCTCACACTATAACCTCTCTGAATTTGGAGTGCCTTCTATGGCATGGCATAGTCTAATTGCAGGCACAGGCTTCACTTGTGACATGGACTGTAGCAATGGTCCCTTTCAGTGGAATACCTGTCATTACTTTCAAAACTCAGGAAATATGGAGACTGAGAAATGGCCAGCACTTGAGAGTACTGAGTGCTCAATTCCCAGCACATACAGGGCATCTTAGCAACCATCTGTCACTTCCGCCCCCAGTGGATCAGATGCCCTCTTCTGGCCTATGCAGGTACTGTATGTACATAGTACACAGGCATACATGCAGGCAAAACAGCCATACACACAAAATAAAAATATTTTTAAATGGAAAAAAAATTTTTTAAATCCACCAACATGGCCTGTCCTCCACTCCTAGCCTCCCTCTCTTATGGAGAACAGGAGTCTGGGCTCTCTGTCTCCCAGTTGGGTCAAAACCAAATACCAGTTGAATTGTGGGCCCTGCAAAAGACAGGGGGCTGGGTAGAGGTGGTACCAGGCAGGCTAAGCCAGAAACAAGCGGGGTGTTGGGATAAGAGGTAAACCCCACCCCAGTGACCCGCAGGTCCCACTCACCTTCGCGATGTGGGGGCTCTTCTTTAGGCTTGGGGTGCATTAAGGTAAAAGGCAGTTCCACAGCCACGTCACTGAAATGCATACCCAACTCAGTGAGCTCGGAGGAAGCCTCAGGCTCTGAGATCTGCCACCCTGTCAGTCTGAGGCCTGAGGAGGGCACTGAGAAGCAACCTCACTCCAGTCCAGCTACTCTGACCCTCACCTCTTCTCCTGTCTTCACAGGAGATAAGAGCCCTACCAGCCCCACTCCACCCCAACGCCTGCCAAAGAAAAGAAACAAAAATCTCCCCAGTTTTAAGGATTGTTTGATTACCATGGGCTGGGGACCATGCAGGCTGGGGACTCACACCATGGTCAATGGGTAACCAAGGTATCCTAGGACCCTGACCACCTCAAATCACCATGGCCTCCTGACATTACCCTCCCCAGTTTTCTCCCAACCCTACCCACCTCTTCTCCCAACACTCCCATAAAGGTGTTCGGGTGAGTCCAAGTCCCTACAGGCTTCAGGGACTGGGGTTCAGAGCTGTCCATGCCATGTGCAGATTCTGGAGCCTCATATGTATGCATGTGAGAGGGAGAGCCGCCCGTTGTTGGGTGACCAGGCCTTCCCTGACCCTGTCTCTGACAGACAGGCTGAGGACAAGAGCAGGCACTTGTTGGTACAGAATGTACCCAGGACCATTCCAAGGCTCTCTTTAGAGCAACTCCTGTAATCCTCACAACAGCCCTATTGTATGATGGCCTAGGCAAGGACCAGGAAACTAAGGTAGGAGAAGATTAAGTCTCTTGCCTCAGGCTGCACAGCTACGAGGTAGTAGGTGAAGAAAGACTGGCTTCATCACTCATCCCCTCAGCCACTGAATGACAAACAGAATCGAGAGACTGATTCAAAGTAGCCCCAAAGGCTCCTCTCTGCTCAAGGAGGCATCATCCTAGGAGAGCGTCCCTAAAATTATGAATGCCTCCAGAAGTCACAACCACATTTTATTGATCCAGCTGGGAGGGAGGAGCGGACTGGGTGTGGTGAGCTGGTAGAGGCCAGATTCCATCCGCCTTCAATGAAGCCACACTGGAATGTGGACTTCACAATGAAGTCAGCCTGGCTTTGCCAGGCTGTGAGTGGTAAGGACACTGCTGTTTCCCTCCTGGGATTCCCGAATCCTGTAAAAGCCTGGCCCGCAAGTGTGGACTCATAAACTCTTCGCTGGATGACACTGCACAAGAACGAATTATCTCTTGAATCACTCAGGTTTGGTAGGATAAGTGACACCATCACTGTGTGACAACAGGAGACCCACACTATCGCGTCTGGGGCTCACGTGCTGCTAAGCTGTCATCTGGCTGCAAGGGCAACTGACTGCCGTTGGCCATGACTACTTAGCGGAGTGGAAGTTTGAAAGCCACTAAGAATGCAGCATATCTCTGAAACATCCTAGGATCTGGGTCAGGAGTTCAACTGCCCTCCCAGGAGCCACTACCCAGATCACTGTTGTCAACAAGGCCCTGTCACCTGAGTGGTATGGAAAGCTGGTTGAGGTGTCCTGCCAGGAGCTACATCCGGGTACAGCTCTGGTTGCAGCACCTCCCCAGCCTGCGATCTGAGATGACCCCCCTAGATTCTTCCCTCCCAGCTCCCTATGGTTCTGATCAGCTAGGGACCCTGGGACCTCCAGGAAGGTAGACAAAGCAGGACAAAGGGAGGGGCTTTACCTGGATGCAAGGTCTCCCAACAGGCTGAGTGGGCCAGAGGAGGCGCCAGAAGCGGCAGGACAAGAGTGCAGAGTGGGAAAAAAGAGAAAGGACATTCATTCACTGCACGCCACCCAGCCACAGAAGACCCAAAGACACACTCCCCACCGCTGTGCATCTGACATCTCGTCTACGGCACGGAGGGGCAGGCTGGCTTGCAAGAGCCCTGGACCCCAGGATCTTCACCGATAAAAGCTAATCTTCCCACTCCCAGGCTATCTAAAGACTTTGGGGGTCACTAGGATGTAGGAAGGCTGTGGATCCTGCAAGGTCCCACAGGATTGGCCACTGGATGTAGAAATGTTTGTAATATTAAGTCGGTATTAACACTGCTAGCAGCAGAGACAATATTCTCTGTTCTGTTGAGACGGTCTGTGTGATACAGTCCAGGCTGACGTCAAACTTGCTATGCTGTCAAGAATGGCCTGGATTGAATGCCTGGTCACCTGCTTCTCCCTCCCAAGTGCTACAAGGGTGTGCCTCATCCTTGGCTTGGAGACATTGCACTAACAAATGCTATTTAGTTCTTCAGGAGAACTCTTTAGGACTCCTTTTCCCCATTTACAAAATGAGGGGGTCAGCCAAGTTAGCAGCCCCTCATTCAGCTCTGGGTTTCTCAGTTTCCAAGAGAGGTGGGTGGGCACTCTACCCTGAGATGCAAGGAAGGCCACGTAGCCATGTAGGCCCTGCGTCACAGTAGACACACAATCTGGGACACTGTGACTCACACTGTGCCCAAACCTCAGAGCCAGACCCAGGCCTAGGCTGAAGAGAAGAGAGGGAGAGAGATGGAGGGGAGGAGGAACCAGAGGGAAGAGAAGAGCAAGTTCTCAGGTCCCACTTCCTCCTCAGGAAGGTGCAGCTGAAAGGCCAGGCAAACGGGCAGGATGGGGCACGGGCAGCCGGACTTACCCGCCCCGAGACACCACCAGCTTCACTTTCACTTTGTAGGAAACGATGATCCCCAGAATCTCACGGTTGGCACCTTCCCTCAGCCTGCATGGGAGACAGGGAAGCTGGTCTTTGGGGCTCCTTGGCGGGTGGGATGTGGTAGGCAGTGGAGCACAACAGGGCCACTGTCCACCCTCTCCTGAGCCACAAGATCCAACAGAGGTGGGAAAGGGAGCTGTACCCAGTGGACCAGAACTTGTAGCCTTGGGTTCTGTTTGTGGGACTAGAGATGAAATCCAGAACCTCATGCAGGATGGGCAAGGACTCTACCACTGAGCCATGGCCCTAGTCCCTTGGGTTCCACATCTGGCTATGAGGTATCCTTGCTCTGTAGCCCTATTGGGCCCTCCTGCCTAGCCAGTGCCACACAGCACAGTGAGAGCCAGCCCTAGCCACCCTCCCACCACTCAGCTCTCTCACAGGTTTTATGCTTAGTAACCCATGAGCAGAGAGGGCCACATGGAGAGCCGAGAAGCTAAGGGTGGCTGGGAGTCAGGGTAGCACGGGAAGGATGTGTGCAGGAGGCTGGGAAATGAGCCTAAACCTGGTTCTCACCACGGTGGGCCAAAGGGTGGGGCCCATCGTGGAGTGGACACTAGGAGCCTGGGACTTGGCGGGGGTTGGGGTCAGTTCTCACAGAGTGCTGGAAGCCAGATTTGTGTCTTCATGCTTAAGCTTCCCGTCCAGGGCAAGTCCCCGCTTCTCTCGGTTGTTGGCCAGGAAGGGAGTCAGTGTGTAGACCTTGCAGAACGTTGAGCTGGGTGCCACAGTGTCACTGGGAAGTAGAGAGGCCGTGTGAAGGTGGCCCTTATCGCAGCAGCCCTAGCCCAGCCAAGATGGCTGCCTGGCCCTGTTCCAAAACTCCCTCTGCCAGCAACCTCTGCATCCCAGATGCAGTGGACCGCTTGGGCCACGCCTAGCTCTGGCAGGAAGCCCACTACTACCTGGAAGAGGTGTACCACATAAGCAAAACTGCCATTGGGCTAGGAATGACCATGATGAACATTTAAACAGCACATTTATTTTTATCATTTATTTAATGATTAAGAGTTTATGTGTATGTGCACCACACGCATGCAAGTGTTCTCAGAGGCCAGAGGAGTGCATCCATCCCATCCCCTGGAACTAGAGTTACAAGCTATTGTGAGCAACCTCATGTGGGGCCTGGAAAATGAACCCTGGTCTTTTGGGAGAACAGCAGGTGCACTTAACTGCTCAGCCATCTCTCCAGCCCACATTTACTTTCAAAAGTATCGCTGCGTACAGACCGCGAGTAGAGCTGCTGGGTGTCTGGAAGTCCTCCCCTAGGTGTGCAGGCACTTCCACTGTTCACTTTCGCCTGATGTTTCATGTCCCCTCTCCTCTTCCCTCTCCCTTTTCAAAAATGAGACCGGTGCATGCAACTTGCACTGGGGCAGCTATGAAGTAAAACCCAGATTTGCCTCTCTGAGTGGAGCCAGGCCCAGCTCAATCCCAAGTCTAGCCCCACAGGAAAGCATGCTCACCGGAAGCCCAGGCAGCCAGTCACCCTTTCTCCAGGCTGAAGATGCAATTACGTCACAGAATGTGGCGTTCCACTTGGGACTAAACGCTATTCTGGCTCTGGGTCATTTCACTGTAACCCCAACACTCCACAGAAATTTATGCCCCATAGCTGTGGGTGTAATTTTTTTTAATCAACAATGACTATGAGAATATCCAATAACGCAGGAATAATTTGGTTTAATGATGACATTCATCTCTATGCTATTAGAAGGATTGGCATGAGTTCCAGGCAAACCTAGGCTACACAGCGAGTTTCATGCCAGCCTTGTCTCAGAGTGAGACCTGGACTCAAAGGCCGAAACAGGAACCACTGAGGCCACTCAGCATGTAAAGACATGTGTCGCCTGAATTCCAACCTAGGACATACATGGTAGGAGAGAACTGACTCCCACAAGCTGTCCTCTGACCTTCACATGTATACCACTTTAAAAAGTACCCGTAAAATAAGACTCTCCCACACCATCTCCTGTGAACGTCAAACAAGATGGAAGCCCAGCCATCTGCATGTTGGGAGATGATGCCTGGGGTCCCGGATTCTAAGCCTCCCTTTCTCCCACCTAGTCCCACCCATCCAAAGTTGGCCTTAAACACACTTACTCAGCCTCCTCCATGGCCACTGGGCACTTGTACTGAGCTGTGTTGAAGAGACAGATGTCTGCATACTGGCGCACTGGAGAGAGAGGGGGAAGGTGAGCATGTGAGTCGGGGGGGCAGCTTCCAGGATGCACTCCAAACTCCCTATGTAGGAGCACTTAGATTGAGACAATGGCCAGGGTTTACTAGAGGCCACCACCAGCCTCCACCCAGAGAAAAACAGCCACCAAAGTCCAGTCCCCTCCATGACCAAGTCTTTCCTCTCAGGACAGCTTGGCTAGGGCCCAGACGCCTATGGAGAGGCAGCCATTGCCTGGAACATCAGCTTTGAAGCCACCATTGGCTGAGAGCAGACCCAGCTTCAGAAGCTGCTAATGGTGGGGCTTTTAACGGAGGCCATGCCTGCAGCTATCCTGACCCTCGGGCGGAGCCCCGGCTACCTGAGATCTTGATCTTCTTCACAGTCTTGTTTGTGTTGTTGGTGACGTGGACATTGACGCTGATAGGTTCTCCGTGGTAATAGATCTGTGAGGCAAAAGGCAGGAGAGCATGACTGGGGCAACACCTGTCTATTCTAACCTCTGCCCCAAGTCCCTCAGCCACCTTCCACTGGTATAAAAGTGTCACACGAAACAGCAAGTGTATCGACCTTCAGTAACATTGTGGGACTTTTCAAAGATGCCTGTATTAGCAGACCACATTCCAGGACAGGGGACGGCTTTGTGGGTGAAGTACTTGTGTTGCAAACACAAGGAGCTGAGTTCGCTCTCCAGAGCCCATGTAAGAGTGTGGGTGTGGGGGCCCCTGCTGGTTATCCCAGCACTAGTGAGGCAGAGGCAGGAGCAGCCCTGAGCCTCAATGGCCAGCCAGTCTAGCCCAGTTGGTGAGCTCCAGGCCAATGACCGACTCTGTCTCAAAGGAGGTAGGCAATGACCCTGAGAATGACACCCCTAAGGTTGTCATCCGGCTCCACACACATGCATAGACACACACATATGCACCCACACACACCCACATACAAAAGGGAAGGAAGCTGACAGCCCGGGCTCCGGTCTGCAATGACGGTGCCGATGACTACATGACCTTTGACAGGTTTCTGCATCTCAGATTCTCCTTTATTCGATGTGAGGGCTTGGACAGAGCAATGTCTCAAGTCCCTGCGGGCTCTTATGGCCTGGGTTTGTATACACAGAAAGCTCTGGAAGATTCAGGGGAAGAGAGGAATGGCTAAACAGCCCACTGAAGGATGTGCTCTGAATTCTGAGGGAAGGACCATCACCATCTTATCCAGGCTCTTGCCTTTGGCTGCCCCAAGGAGAAGCACACCCACACCCCAGTCAGCTGACTTAGAGTTTCCAGAGTTTTTTTTGCCTCCTAGCTCATGGAAAAGGGGGTAACGGCAAGGACTCCCTGGGTCCTGCTCCCCATCACCAGCCCTGATGGTATACTAGGCTCTTCCACCCAGGTCATTGTCAGGGCATGAGGAGAAATGGCCAGGACCCTTCTAAAGGTTCCATTGCTTCCACCTGGTAGGTGTGCATGCCTGCCTCTGCCAGTCCTTTGGACCCCAAAAGATTCCCAAACCCTCAAGAGAGGTCAGGGGACAGTAGTGGTCTGAGGGGTGTCAGAGCCGTGGACAGTGGGCTCTGAGCCTCTTACCTCCTTATCCAGAGATGCCTCAAGGTGCAGGGGCTTGTCTGACATAAGGAACTGTCTGGTAGTCTCAGCCGTGGGCTGAGGGCCAGGCCTCTCTGGAGCATACTGAACCTTCCGGATGACTAGCCGCACAGAATTCCTGAGGGAGACGTGTAGAGAGAAAGATAGTCACCAGGCCCCGTGCTCTCTTCTCTGAGACACCTACATCCCTCTTCTGCTCACGAGGCTACTGTCGCTCCCCACTGCCTGCCAATCACAGAGGTTAGCCCAGAGGGCTTGTCACCATGTGACTCTGGCCTCCTCCATTCTGTCACTGAGCCACAACACAGCAGCACTTCATTTGTGTCCATGTCCCAGCACCCAGCATAACGGTAAGAAAGGGGCCACTTTTTACTTCTTGCGTAAGCTGCCTGAAGATGAAAACTTCTTGTCTAGCTCGTTCGCTACTAGAGTCTCAGCGTGTGCGGCAGTGCCTGACAC
>CM053758.1:72822910-72871591 GCA_028658305.1 Pachyuromys duprasi | reverse complement strand
ACGGTGACAACAGCACTTACCCCTTAGGACCCCTGGGAGGGTTAAACCAGGACACATCTGCGCATCCCCCTGAACATGACTGGAACCAGCTAAGCATCTGAGAACTGACAGCTATTGTATCATCCTTACTGGTGAATCTTGGGAGTGGACTTAAGAAGTCCCGCTGGGAGAGGATGAGGGTGGTGTCTCTGTGTTGCCTGCTGTTCCTTGTTCTGCTCAAGATTCCTCTCACATTCTACAATGCCATTAGGTCCCCTTCGTCTCTGGTCTTAATGGAAAAGCTGGGACAGACTCAAGAGAGAAGAGTCTTATCTCCCACATACAGGCGCTGCCCAGGCAAGATGGAAAGGCTGTGATATACCGAGTCACCACCAGGTGGCACACTCATCCCTAAAGAGGCTGGCCGACACCCCTTAGCTGACTGATCTAGGGTCCCGACTTAGGGTGCAGGGCCTTCAATGTTGGGTGCAAGCCAGGAGGCAGGAGGCAAGAGTGAACCCCAGGAAGGGCAACCATGAGGAGTTAGAACATGCTGCTTTGTCCTGTTTGCCCAGCAGTGCAGGAGAACGTCCCCTCTTTGAGCCGCACTGAGAACCCTCTGGCTTCACTCTTTCCACTTCCCTCTCTTGTTCACATCCCTCCAAGACACACAGGCTTCACTTCTGCTGATGGCCTCTCAGTGGACAAACAGGAGCATGGGTGGCCTGGAAACACTGTACCCACTGCTGAAAGCTACCTGAAGTTGGGGTGTTTCTAATACTAACAAGCTGCAGTCTGGAGGACTAAGACAGAAGGATATGAGAGAAGCCTGGGTCAGGCCCACCGGACCTCTTCCTCCAGGAAGCTCACCATGACCTGAAAACCTTACAGATCCTTCTCAGGGCACAGCCCTTCCTCATCTCTCCTCTCTGGACATCTCCCTGAGGCCCTTCCTCCCCTCTCCCACCAGCACCCCCCCGTACCTTTTGTGGATCTTCTCCTCCAGGTTCTCAGCACAGAAGGCTTTGACTTCATAGTCTACACCACAGGCCTGTGGAGGAGGACATGCTGACCTCATGGCTTTGGGGAGGCAAGGTCTCCAACCTCCCTCCCGTCTTACAAATCAGAAGCTTCTGACACTGGAGGACCCCTTGATGTGAGTCTGAACTCCTGGTACCCAGTGTCGGCTCCTGACCCAGGACCTTCCGCTGGAGCTGCTCCTGTGAGCCCACCAGCCAATCCCAATTGCCTGTGGGACGTCTGCTTCAGTCTGTCCTCATCAAGGCAGCTCCCAGCAACGTGAAGACCCCGTGCTGGGCGCCTCGGTGTCCTCCCAAGTTTCTAACATGGGGGCGGGGCATGTTCTCTGTCTCTGCTTTGCAGAGGAGAGTGCAGGCTCTAGAGTCTGGGGCCCGGGACTCTGCCGGTGTCAGTCTTCACCAAGCTCCAGGAAAATAGCAATGATCCCACCTCCAAACCAGGCTGCTGGGGCCTGTGTGAGGCCACACGGAGGTACTCGAAATTTGCTGGCCCTGGGCAGTCCATGCCAGAGACAGCAAAGTGACTCAGGGGAGCCTGTGACACATCACTGAATGTGGGGGCATCTGCAGCCTTGCCTCAAGAGACTGACTGTCCAAGGACTATCAGCAAGGCCAAGGCCCAGGCAGCTTCGCAGGGAGGAAGGTTCCAGATGTCTACTCCCCCACGGGAAGAAACCAGGACCCTGGGGATATGAGCGCCTGGACCCAGAGATGACCATCTTGGAGTGACCTACCTTCCCCGTGTCCTCTGGTCCTGGCTGCAATGTCACCGAGCACGGAAGGTTTGGAGGAATCTGTTCAGGAGACAAATAACATGAGCTAACCTTTTGTCTCTGCCTTGTCTTTCCCTACATGCCTCTGTCACTCCTATACACCATCAGGCCAAGTCCCCCTGAGATCAGACCATCTCTCGTCATCAGACCACATCCTCTGAAAACAGGCCATATCTCCTCCATCAGACTAGGGGCTCCTGAAATAGATGGTTTCTCTCCTGGTCAAGCCCTATTACACCATGCCCCACAGAGGGTCAGGGCAGACTTGTGAAGATAAGAATTTGAATGTTATTCACCTAAGAGCTCATCTTAGTCCTTCCCCAGGTTCATGGAGTCTCAGAAACATGAAGATGTGAACTCCAGAAGCATGGGTTTTGGAAAGGTATGGGGGCATGACAGGGGATGAGCTGGGCATGAGTGGGCAGCCTGTCTGAGGAAAGATACAGTGCCCCACGGCCAGGTGGAATTCCTTCCTTCACTGTGGTCATCCCTGGGCCTTCCTTTTTGTAGCAAGTTGAATGTAGGAGAGCCATACGAGTAGCCTGGAGGTTAAGGTGACATGCCCACAGTGGCCAGAGACAAGGCACTTAACAGATAATGTAAACGACAGTGCTTGGGTCTCAACTGGCTGAGCCAAAGCAGCTACCTTCCCAGGTCCCCACATGCCTGCCCTGAGAACATCCCAGAGGTGACACTTCTGGAACACAAGGGAAGAAAGAGGGCTGACCTCAAAGGTGAAGGGATAGGCGTGCTCGCCCAGCTTCTTGATGAGCCTCTCCTGGAGCCGCGTGAGTGGCTTCTTGTCCTCAGGGGCGGGCGGGAAGGACTGCACATTGGCCACAAACAGGTCTTTGCGAAAAGTCAGACCCAAGACATCCAGGTCTTCCCGGCCATACCGGAAGGCGCAGGTCAGCGTCACGTAGACTGTGAGGAGCAGGGGCACTGAGGAGGGGCCTGGGAGGGCAGCACACAACCCCCCCCAGAGCTCCAGCTGCAGCCCTGGGGTTTGCCTGCTGGAGGCTACAAGCCTGTGCCGGGTTTGAATGGGGTAGACACACTGCTCTCTGACACAGGGTGCCTTCAAAGGCAGCTTTGATGGGGTTAGGAAGGCGCCTCCTAAGGGGCAGTTCTGCCCTCCCCAGCTCCCTCTAGCCCCAGGAGTAGGGAAGGGCTGGAAAGATGTTTAAGCAGCCTAGTGGCTGTGGTGGTTGGACTAGCAGCCTGGGAAGAGCGTGGAGACAGCCTAAGCAAGCTGTGTCTGAAAGGCAGGGGATCTCAGCCCAGCCTAACCCTCGCCTTGTACACAGACCTTTCCTGACCCCTGTCTCTTGTTCTGCTGTCGCCCTTCTTCCTCAAGCCTTGCTGTCTTACTGATGGGTCAGGGCTTGGGGCCTAAGTTCCTCCAAGGTGGGCATCAAACTGGGCTGCTCTGTGCCAGAGGAGAGCAGAGTTTCTTACTATAGCAAATGCACGTTTAAGGAACCAGTGGGATAGACAGGGAGAAGCCATGGGGTTAGCTGAGGTCCTGCTCAAGCACCAAGGAGGCAGGTGCTGATGTCACTGACGAGCAGGGGATGAGGAGGCACTTGTGTGCTGTGAGTATGAACACAACTTACCTCGTCTTTCTTTGAGATATTCAGGATCCACCAAGACCACACCATCTGGGGGAGACAATAAACAGATCTCACAACTTGACCCTCTCAACCCTAAACATCTGCTCAAACCAAATTCCAAAGCTAATAGGGCACACAGCCCATTTGGGTACGGCCCTCTGCAGGGTGAGTTCCACCTCTCCAGGAGAACACAGCTACAACCCAGGTGGGACCACCTCATGTATACACTGCCTAGAGACATCATGGTGATTTTAGTTTCTGTAAGCACGCCATGTCCTCCACACAACGACAAAACCACATAAGGACATTTCTCAGAATTGCCATCATTAAATGACTAATCTCACCAAGAGACTAACTATGGTAAATGGCCTTGAGTCATGTCAGACCAGCTTTGTAACGCACAAGCTCTGCACCAGGCTTAGGAACAGTAAGATTTTTCAGAGCTTCCTGACCATGGTCGGAGGAGGTCTATAAACTGGAGACTCTCCGGGCTCATGTGAGGACAGACGGACAGTCTGTGTCAACATGCACATGGGTCAATTCTGTCACACATGGAAGTATTTCGATAGCCCATGGCATGTGTGAACACGGTCCTCTGAAGGCTGGTGTGTTGAAAGCTCTTCTCCAAAGCAGCAGTGTCCTCCTTGGGAAACACTGACGCTCGGGGCCCTGGCCCATCAGTGAATTCATAGCTTAATGGGTTACTGGAAGGAGTAGGAGATGGGACTTAGTTAGAGGAAGAATGTAATCCCAGCACTCAGGGAGGTGGAGGCAGGCGAATCTCTGTGAGTTCCAGGCCGGCCTGGTCTACAAAGCGAGTCTAGGACAGCCAAAGCTACACAGAGAAACCCTGTCTTGAAAAAAAACAAACAAACAAACAAAAAAAAACAAGCCAAACTGAAACAAGAAAAGAATGTCAATCAATGTGCCTTGAAGGGTGTATTTGGTTCTCAGTCCCTTCTTCCCGGTCATTGTGAAGGAAGCAGCTTCATTCCTCCACATGCTCCCTGTCACACTCTGTCTCACTGCAGTACCACAGCTCTGAGTGATTGTGGGCTGAAACCGTCAAAGCCATCGCCCATATAAGTGAATATCCTGTCACAGTGATAGAAGTGACTCATGCACAGTGGAGAGAATGGGAAGTACCTTGATGTCTCTCATAAGGGCTGTCCTTGAGCACAAAGCATTTGGCATGACACAGATGTTTCTCAGCTGCACACCCCAGGAGGTGTGCTGTCAGGCACACACAAACACACTAGCCACCCCCATGCTATCCCTATAGTTGGCAACTCATAGTATCTCAAGAAACAGTGAGAATCTTGGCCTCAAGTTATAGGGCTATCTAAACAGGGATATTGCCAGTCCATCCTCAGGGTCACCCCCTCCCCATGCATGCCTTTCCATCCATGACAAGAATCACCTCTGTGCCATGTCCTGCACTGACTGAGCACCGGGAGCTCAGTTGAGAGAAAATAGAATGTCCGCATGAAGGCGCTTGCCCCTTCCAGTGGGGCTTCCTCAGTGGGGCCAAGAGGGGCAGAGACTTGGAGCCAGGCCCCACAAGACAAGGAAACATTGCTCACCACGGGAAGTGAAAAGCTGGCGGCAGGAACAGTTCAGCAATGTGCCCTGAGAGCAATAAATTGTGAAGGCTGGTAGGAGAGACCTCCCAGAGGTGATGGCAAAGCCCCATGAGCCGGGGCCCAGGCCCTAGAACAGCACCAGATCCCCACCCCAGATGAGACGGACAACTAAATGGAAGACAGGAGCAGTTCAGAGAAGGGGCAGTGTCATAGACAGAGGGCTTCTTACTGAGGCACAAGACCAAACCTGGACAGTGCCCTAAGACCTCACTGGGAGCCTCAGGTCCAGTAGGGAGCCTGGCATGGAGTAGGTACCCTCGGTGCCAGTGTGTGTGTTGGAGATCTGGTTCCCTCCTTCTCTCAATGGCCCTATACCCTCTGCTGCTCCTACTAGGGTTATGTTCAACACTGGCCCACAGAGAAGCCACTGCCTGAAGGAGAGCACAGGTAAACTGGAACCCAGTGCCTTGGAAAAGCCAGTTCTGGAGAAGATGCAAATGGTGGGACATCAGAAGACCTACCCATTATCCCCAGGCAAGGCTGGAGAGGAAAAGTGGGCAGTCCCGTCCCAGGTCATAAAGAACAGGGACTGGATGGAAGCTGGCATCTGCCCTGGCCACACCCCATGGGCTCAGGCCCCCGGGACTTCTGCTTATGGTCACAAAGGACTTCTCTCTGATAACCTGAAACTTCCTGCTATGCTCTTGCCTCTTGAGTCCGGAACTGCAGGGTCCCTCTTAGACTCGGGACAGCGCACAAGAACATAGCAACATCTCTAAAACAATTCCCCAGGCCATGTATCCAAGTTTCTTCCCCTGGCCCTGGCCTCAGTTTCTAACTCTGGCTTATTCATGATGATCTTAAAAATTAATAATAATAATAATAATAATAATAATAATAGGACCTCTCTGGCCTTAGTCCTTCCATTTGTAAATCAGGATGATTCTGGATCTATCCCATTCAATACGAAAAGAGGCCGTGAGGCCAATGTCTTTCTATAGAAGCAGTTGTTCAAAGTGTAGTCAATTAACTCTCACAGGGTCATTTAACGAATTTGTGGTGGTGGTAGGGGTAGTTCTGGTACCCAATGGACAGGGGCCAGGGATGCTGGTGAACACCCTGCAATGTACCAGGCAGATGCCACCAACAAAGAATAATCCAAACCAAGATGGCAACAGTTCCAAGGACAAGAAACACTGAACTCAGACAAGACCATAGGAGCCAATCTGAGCTGTGACTCAGCGTCTCTGGCAGAGCTCATGTAGGTGGGGACAGCCCCTATTTCAGAAGACCGAAAAAGGATTTCCCCAAGAGACAGCAGAGCCAAGGGCTGGAATCAGACCACTGGACTCACTAAGCTCTGTGGCCTGGAACACGCGGTTGGCCTCTCTGTGCCTCACTCTGTCCGGAGAGCGGTAGTTATCAAATCACTGCTGCACAGTAAGCCTTACAGAATTTGCTGTAGCACTGCTGTCCATCAGGGCCTCCCTCCAACCTTGGAGCAAAAAGGCCACTCTCCTGAAAAGGGAGGAGTTGCCCAGAAGCTTGCTTCTTGAAGTAGGAAGCCATGTTCTGGGTACCAGGTCTCTCTGGAGATGGTTTCCCCCCCCCCAAGCCCAGCACTCACCCACGGGGTCCACGAGGTCAATGTGGTCCACAAAGTCCCGCTTTCCCAGGTACACAGTAAGCTGGGGAGAAGAGGGACAGGAGCGTTAGTGGCTGTGGGACAGCAGAACACGGAACCCTGCCCTGAAGCCAACGCTGATGGCTACACCATTCCTAGCCTTTACTGAAACCACAGCAAGACATGGCCCCTCACCCCAAATCTAACATTAACGATAACAGACCTCTGAAAAGCTTTTAAACACCCCTGCCTCCCAAACCCCTAGGAAAGAGTATGTTATTCTTCCCATTTTATAGACAAACACACTGGGGCCTAGGGAGATCTTCAATCCAAACACCAAGAAGAGTTGGAGGCAAAGCTGCAGGGGCAAAGCAGATCAAAACAAGAAAGCAGGGCATCCTGGGAAAGGCTGGGGGCCAGGCAGGCAAGCCAGGGGCTCCATGCAGGTGCTGACTCTGGGCCCTTCGGCTCCTGTCCCCCTGCATCAGGCAGGAGGATGCTGCTTCTGTGGCACTAAGGAACCGGGGAGCTAGCGCCCTACTCCATCACCAGCCAGCAAGGAAGAGCCCCGAGCCACACGGGGCTCCCCTGGCTCAAAACAGAACTGCAAGCCCCATCCTAGATGCTCCCTGCTCCTTAGCCTTCCCTTGGTCCTGAACATTCCACACCGTGTTTCCCAAGGGAGACCACACAGTCCCTTTGACATTGGGCAGCCTCGGGATGGGACCGGTTCAACAGTCACCTTAGCCACACCCAAATGCAAATCTTAACAGCTGAGCTGTTCTGAAAACCCTTTACCCGGTCCGCTGCGCCCGGGGGCGGGGGTGGGAGGAGATGACAAATGGATTTCATTCTAAGTACCAAATCTAATTGACTGGTTTGGGATGCCTGAGGCCCTGGATTGCCAAGGAATCCAAGATAAGAAGGATTCCATCTCAGCAGGAAAGGTTAAAAGATTAGTCTGCTATGGACACCAGATGGAGACACGGAAGCACGTGACGACCACCCGGGGGTTGTGAGCTGCTAAGGCCTGCAACAGGACTCCTGCCGTGGGCCTTTTTCTTCCTCAACTGTTCCTTTTGCTCCCTTGGGCACTCAGTAGTCTGAAATGCCCCACACCTTTGGATTATATGCTCCACCCAGAGCTCCCACTTTTCACCTCGACTGGCTTAGAACTGTCACCTCCAGAGGAAGCCATGGCTGACACACACACTCCCCAGACAAAGTCTTACAGTCCCTGGGCATCCCAGTATCTCACTCACAGTTGGCACCTGGAGTGAGATAATCCAGGAGTGCACTGAACACTCCGGACCCCCAGAAGACCCAGCCCAGCCCTGGCATAGAGTGACGTCAGTACTACCTATTTGCCAACCAGAGGGTAAAACAGGGTGCGGCCTGTGGCCTGTGGAAGGAAAAAACACTCCCGGGCCCTGAGAGCCCCTGGAGAAACGGAGATGAGGTGACACCATGACCTCTCAAGATCAGGGGACTCCCTGGCTCCCTGTGGCCAGCTTGTCTCTGTTTCTCACACTGCGGTCCAATCCCTCTCGCCCCAGCTGGGGCTCCCTAAAGCCGACACAGAAAGTTTCCAGGGAGCCCCCCCCCAACACCTCCCCATTGGGACTGAGGGCTCCGGAGGACAGAGCTGTGTCAGCCCCAGACAGCTAGCAGTGCCTGGCTCTCCCTGGGAACGCTGCTTCCTTTCCTAGTCCACAGAGGCTCTCAGAGCATGGAGACAGTGAGCAGTGAGGAGCCGGCCCGCACCACAAACTCACCTTTCCATTGGGGCTTGCCTTCTTGAACACTCTGTGGAAAGAAAGAGAGGTGAAGCCAGGGTTAATGGATTTAGCCCAGCCAAACTCCTGCAGGCGGCCCTGAGGTAGGGCCATAGACAAAGGCACCAGCACAGCTCCTCAGCAGGGCAGCTTCTTTCCTTTCACCTCTCCTCTGAGGGTGACTGCCTGTGGCTCTCCTTCAGTCCTTCAGTGGCGGCTGAGGGAGTTGCACAGGTCCACCCAGCTCACACACAGGAAAAGCCCTGCAAGCTCTCGGTGATCTTGCCTCACCTCTTCCCCTCCCTATGTCACCTCCTGCTGCTCTTCCTTATTCCTCCTCAGCCTCGCTGCTCTCCGCCGGCCTCTCTGTTCGTTGCTGTTCTTTATTCCCCCTGGTGATTCCCACACAAGGCCTTTGCTCTAGACATTTCCCCAACCCTACTCTCCTACCCCAAACATCCACTGCCTTCAGCCCCTGCTGCCCAGTGCCCCCAGTCCTTCTCTTGATTCATTTTTCCTTTCTTCCAAGCCCTCCTGACCTGCCACAAACTCTACTTCATGGCTCCCCTGTGTGCTCTGCCACCATGCCCCCTCCACAACAGTGGACTCTCCCTCCTCTCCACAGGCGAAGCCCAAACACACAGGGCACAGCTCACTGCTGTGCAACTAATACACGTTAAGTGACAGCAGGTGGCAGAAGCTCAATAAAGGTTAAACAGATAAATAAGATAAGTAAATGGACCGCCTTCCTTCACTGAGGGACATTAGTGGGAGACGCCTTGGGTCACACCATAGAGCACTGGGTATGACGTCAGATGGCAACGTAGTCCCTGGATCTTGAAAAGTGCCATTTACCCTCCATGGCAACCCTTTTGTCCTCCCAGAGCTGTATCTGGTGACCTGAAGCCCCTTACCTACACACCCTCATTCTGCCCACAATTTCTCAGCCATTACTGGGGGAAGGCAGAAGAAAAATGAAAGCTAGAACCCAGGGGATGAGGAAAGGTATCGAAAAAGGGGAGGGGGCATAGGAGTAGGTGGGAAGAGAAGTGAGAGAGACAGGGGTATAAAAATAAAAGATGAACAAGAGATGGGAGGGAAAGAGAAGTGTGAAACAAAGAGATGGGACACCGGGAAAGAGACAGCGCCAGCAGGTCAGCGGGACAGCCAGAAGCTGATCTGTATGCACTGTGACTCTGTGGGGTCCCCACAGCCTTGGGCCTGCTTCACCCTCCCTCCTGGGGCCCAGGGAATATTGATGGGTCTGAGCGTGGCCCAGCACTCACTCAGGCACTCCCACAGCCCTGGCGCCTCTTCTCCTCATTAATATTTATCAGGGTTGGGAATGTGAAGATGCCACAACAGGCTGGGGTGTGATAATTGTTAAAGTAAGGGGGAACATGCAGACCACCCAGTTTGAACCAGCAACTCCAGGCTAGGAGTTATGAACTCCATACTTCCCCGGAGGACACGGAGGTGAAAACCCTGTGCCTTCCAAGCTTCCTCCAGCCCTTGGTATCCCAGGCTCTGAGGGAAAGGAAAGGCTCTCACACCCAGACAGCATAAACAACTGAGAGGGGAAAAGCCACTCCAGTGGCCGCTGAAGAGGATGAGGCACACTTGGGGCCAGAAGGAACAACATCCACCATGTAGGGGAGAGAAGGAAGGGGGAAGGGAGGCTTTAATGAGCAGCTAATCACTTCTCATGGTAGAATGGATCTTCTGACTCCTGCTTCACAGACAATTAACTGGCGGCTCAGTGTGATGCATTAACTTGCCCAGGAACACAGCAAACAAAGGGCTAGGTCAGGACCCAGACCTGCTTCTGACTGGGCCTCCCAGGCTAGTGCCTTAACCCAACCCACTGTTTCCTAAAACCCGTGTTTCAAAAAAAAGGGCAGGAAGAACAGACAAGGGGGGAGGGGAAGAGGAATAAACGAAAGGTGCTGGGGTGAAGGGCAGAGTGCAGGAAGTACAGCCATCAGTGGGGAATGTCCTGCTACTGCCTTAGTCAGCACCCAGGGCCACCTCCTTCAGGAAGCCAGGACTCTTGTAGCTTCCTCAAACAACAACAGCAGCTGCCTCTGCAAGTGCTGTTCTCGGCAATGTTCATTATTCCCTACTCATGCCTTTAAGTACTTTTCCCAGGACAGTGCTGATACTGGACGATCCCATTTTCAAGATGCAGAAACTGAGGCTCAAAGAGGTCACCCTCTCCTGTCTCCACCGTCCACAAGGCTCAGCCCGTCCAGCAAATTAGCCAAGCACCGCCACTCAAAACTCCACCCACTTCTTGCCCATAACAGTACAGGGGGAAAAAAGGCTCCGTGGGGTATTTTCAATTTCCAAGACCCCACGTGTGCAACACCGAACAGACCTGCTTGTGGCAGGCACCACTTTAACCTGAGCCCACGATCCCAGCCAGCTTGCAGGTCTGATCAGCTGCAGCTGCTTCACCCCCAGCCCTGTCTGTGCCTCACAACCTGAGCCTCAGTCACAGCTGGGTTCCCCAAAAGAAACCGACCGGCGTTGTTCTTCCTGGTTAAGGGTCAGGATAGCTCGAGAAAGAAGAGGGAATCCTAATTAAAAGGTCAAAATCTCACGGGAAGGATGAGCAGGCAGGATGAGCTGGGGCCGGAGCTGGGAATGGGGACGCCATCGGAGCCTCAGGCTGTGGCTCCCTGTCTCCACCGCTCCTGGGGCTGCAGGTCCTCCTGGCTGCGAGGCTGCCTGTGCGGCTGCTCCATTGTCTCTGTGGACCAGCTCGCTGCGCTTACTCAGGGATTTTTCTGCTCCTCCATCCTTTGGGCTCGAATGTGACTCACACTCCAACCCTGTTTCTACCCTGCCTCTCTCTCAGCTTCCCGCTAACTGACTGAATGGCCCAATTCCAAATTCCCAGGAGAGAAATCTGATTGGCCAGCCTTGACTAGGTCTCCCACCCCCTGGTCCAATTACCTATGTCTGGGACATAACCTGTGGTCCATGAAGCTAGAGCAGAAGACGCTCTGGAGATTAGTCTTCCACACCGGGCAGACGCAACACACTAGTTGGTTAGGAAGTCTACTTGAGACATTAGGAGCTGGGGAGATGGCTCGGTGCATAAATGTCCCACGTCACAGACATGAGGACTGGAGTTTGGATCCCCCGGTACCCACACAAAAGCTGGACGGGGCAGTGCGCATCTGTAACCCCAGCACTGAGATAGGCAGATCCTGGGAGATTCTCTGGCAGCACCGTCTGGCCTACAGAGAGAGCTCTGGGCTTAGAACTCCATGTCGAGTGAAAGACCCTGTTTCCAAAAATAAGGTGAAAAATGATAGAGCATACCCACAGTTGACCTCCAGCCTCTGCAGTCACACTCACACACGTGTGCCAAAACACACAGACACAGATCTTTTCTTGAGGCAGGGTCTTACTACGTAGCCCTATCCGGCCTGAAGGACTTCAAATTCATTTTCTGCAGCTGCTAATACAAGGGTCCCACAAATTCAACCAGCACAAGCGTATCTATAGTTCTGTGCCTCGGAAGTTCAAGGTGGGCTTCCCTGGGCTAAAATCGAGGCAGCAGCAGTCCTTGGCTCCTTCTGGGGCAAATATGCTTCCTACCCTCTCTGGCTTCTAGGAACCTCCTTCCTGTCCCACAGCCTCCTGCCCCCACCTTCAAAGCCAGCAGGAGAAGGGAGCAGAATTGCCGAAACAGTGTTGAAAAGAATTCTCACTATACTGCATCACTCACATCTGCCCCTCGCGTTCCTTTTAGAGCCTGTCAAGGTGACAGTGGGCCTATCTGGGTAACTCAAGATGCTCTCTCAAAGAAGCCCGAAGCCCATCGGCAACAACCATTGCCCACTGCCACATAGCACACCATTCACAGGCTCCAAGGCTTAAGGCCTGGACATCTGGGGAAGCATTGCTTTGCCTACCACACTGCCTTTCTGCTGCTGCTAAATTCAGCTCTGATCTGGATTTTCTGCCACATGGTAGTACAGACAGAGAGCCTTGTCAGATACAAGATTTTTAAAATTTGGAATCCTGAGGCATTTGTTACTGCAGCAGACCAGCTGGAACCTAACACGGGGAATGCCTGTGATAAAATGATCCCAAAATTCATGGAGGAATGCGAGGGAGCAGAATTGCCAAAACAGTCTTGAAAAGAATAGGGCAAACTTGGAAGGCTTGGACTTCCCAATTTCAAAACTTAAGTGCAAAGATACAGTGGTGAAGGGGGCTAGAGAGCTGGCTCAGTGGTTAAGAGCACATACCTCTCTTCCAGGAAATCTGAGTTCAAAACCCAGCACCCACATCATGCGGCTCACAGCTGCCTATAACTCCCACTGCAGGACTATCTGACATTTCTGGCCTCTTCAAGCACCTGCACACACATACACAGACAAACACTAATTAAAAACAATGAACTTTTAAAGAAGATAGAATGATTAAGGCTGTACTGACATATAGATCAATAAAAGAGAATTAACAGTACAGAAATAAATCCATATATTTGCGGCAATTTATATTTATTCATATTCATCATGGCATTGTGTTTACGACTTTTTGATAAGAGAGCTAAGACAAGTCGGGGAAGAGAAAGAACAGCCTTTCTTTCTTTCTGCTTTCCTTCCTTCTTTCCTTCCCTCTTTTCTTCCTTTCTTCCTTCTTTCCTTCCTTCCTCTCTGTCTCCATATGTCAGGCCGGTTGAAAACTCCAGGTCCTTGTTCCCCTGCCTCTCCAGTGCTTGGATTATAGGTGTGAGCCACCACACCTTTCTGACAAATGACAAAGAAGACTAGATGTCTACGAGCACACGAATGAGGTTAGGCCCCTATTTCATACCATACACAAAATTGACTCAAAATGGACCAAAAACCCAAATGTAAAAGCTACTGCAATGAAGCTATTAAAGAAGCTATTAAGTGTGTAAATCTTCATGACCTTGAGTTAGGCAATAATTTTTGGTTGGTGTTGCTGTTTTGTTTTTGTTTTCTGAGACAGGGTTTCTAGGTGTAGCCCTAGCTGTCCTGGAACTCACTATGTAGACCAGGCTGGCCTTGAATTTAGAGATCCACCTGCCTCTGCCTCCTGAGTGCTGGGGTTTAAGGCATGTGCCACCACCCAGCAGGCAATAATTTCTTAAATCTGAAGCCCAAAGCACAAGCAACTAAAGGAAAGATAAAATTAAATATTTGTGCTAAAAAGGGTTACTATCAAGAAGGCAAAACATCTGGAGAGATGGCTCAGTGGTTAGAAGCATTTGCTGCACTTGCAAAGGACCTGAGTTCGGTTCCAACACCCAGAGTTCGGCAGCTCATAATCATCTATAACTTCAGTTGCAGGGTATCTAATAGTCTGTTCTGGCCTTCAGGAATACAGCACGCACACACACAAACTCCAACCAATCACTCAATCGATGCTAATCCCTCACACCCATTAAAATTGATTTAATAAAGAAGGACAACGTAACTAAGATGACAAGAACCTGGAGAAAGTAAAAACCTTCGTGCATTGTTGGCGGGAATGTAAAGCGCACAGTGGCACAGCCGCTTTGAAGGACAGACAGCTCCTCCAAAAAGACAGACAACTCCTCCAGAACGCTGTTAGCCATCTGGGTCACTCCTAAGTACAGACCCCAGAGAGCAAATGACATCTTTCAGAGGCTGGTCCCTCAGTGTTCATAGTAACATCCTTAAAAGAGCCATAGAGGTGAAGACATGACTAACTGATGAAGTGAATTTGTTTTAAATGCAGCAGACAGACACAATGGGATATTATTCAGCCACAAAATGGGATGAAATACTGATCTGTCCTACAACACAAATGAGCCCTGAAAGCATTCTGCTCGGTTATTGAAGAAGCCACATGCTCTGTGATTCCATCTACCTGAAACGTCCAGACTCAGCAAAATTACAGGGACAGAAAGTGGACTGGTGGGAGCTGAGGGCTGGAGAGGAAGGGAGACAAGCGCTCATGGGTTCACAGTTTTTTCAGGAGGTAACAACATTCTGAATTTAGACAGTGGTGATGGTATCACAACCCTGTGGCTACACTAAGAACCACTGGGATGTGAACATAACAGTAAAAAAGAAAAAAATGTTTTAAATAACAGAAAGAAAAGAGAGAGATTGAAAGGAAATGTGCCATAATAATAATAACAATAATAATCATAATAATAAGGGTGTAAGAAAACCCTACTTCTTTTTCCCTCTTATTTTCCTGTGTGGTATGCTGAGCATAAAGGAGGTCTGCCTCAAGTCTCAGAGAAAGAACCATCTGAAAACGAATGCTAAGTGAAGTCAAGGAAGCGTGGGTCCTAACTTTGTGAGGAGCTCTGGGGCATGCGCACGTCGACATCACACAGTGCACCATGTGTGAGTGTGTATGTCGAGAGGAAAACGTAAGGTGTCCATCCTCAGGCATCACTCCAGCTTTGGGGGGAGGGAGACAGGGTCTCTCACTACCCAGCATCTCCTCATGCCCCCTCCCCAGGGCAGAGATGACAGATGAACACCCCCTCCCTGGCTTTGTTTCACATGTGCTCCATGAATCAACTCAAAGCCCTGAGTCTTGCAAAGCAAGCACACTACTGACCAGCCATCTGCCCAGCTCATATCTTAACCTCTGAGTGCTGGCATGTTGATCTCCTGTGAGGACCGATTGTGGCTCACACTTCAGTGGTGTCTCAGAGCTCTCCCAGGATGCAGGGTTGCCATGCAACTGCTGTCTCCAGGAAGTCTTCCTTCCTGGCTCCCAGCTTCATACCGGCATGTCCCCACTCAGTGCTATGTAACAGTCCGCAGACTTCACTTTTGTAACAGAAATAAGAGTAGGGCTCCCAACCCCCAACACTATTAATGGTACTCTGCTATGATTGTACACAGGAGCCTAGAATAACTATATTCTGAGAGGCTTCATCCAGCAGCTGATTAAAACAGACGCAGAGACCCACGGAAAACAATAGGCTGAACTCAGGGAGTCTTGCAGAAGAGTGAAGGATTGAGGGAGCCGGAGGGGATCAAGGACACCACAAGAAGGCCTACAGAGTAAACTAACCTGGGCCCGTGGAAGTTCACAGAGACTGAACCACCAATCAGAGAGCAGGCACGGGCTGGTCCTAGGTCCCCTACACATACGCAGCAGATGTGCAGCCTGGTCATCACGGGAGTCCCCTAGCAATTGGCCTGTCTCTGACTCTGTTGCCTGCCTTTTGGGTCCCCTTCCCCTAGCTGGGCTGCCTCGCTTGGCCTCTGTGGGAAAGGATGCACTTAGTCCTGCTGTGACTTAAGGTGCCACCGTGGGTTGGTACCCATAGGCAGGGGGCTCCCCTTCTCAGAGAAGGGGCAGGGGTGTGAGGGTAGGACTGGGAGGAAAGGAAGGAGGAGGATGCAATCATGCTGGAAAAGTAAATAAATTAATGGGGAAAAAAAGAGTGAGGCTCCTATGGGCACTATTGCCAAGGGGGTCTTGGGGCACAGTGTACTGCCTAGGGCAGAGCCATGCTCAGTGAATCAACACAAGTTAAAGGCTGCTGGATGGACGTCATAAGACGAACGAGGCAAGCATGGGGATAGAGCAGTGCCGCCACTCAGCTCTGGGGCACGGGTCCTAGCTTTACTCTGCCTGGCTGCCAGGGCCAGTGGGCACTGGGCTTAGAAAATGCTTCATGGGACAGGTCACAGCCACCAGCTGATACCCCCAAACAGCCTTCTAGCCACTCTGAGCAAGAGTATCTCATCTTTCACTCGCTCACCCAGTCCTGATCAGGCCAGGGGTCAGGCCTCTCAGCACGCAATCCCTGCTCATGACAGACACACTAAGAACAGGGCCACCATCCACTCTTCCTTCCTGCATGTCCACAACTGTGCCTAGTAAGCCACACATGTTATGTTATTTCAACCTCAAGAGAAACCCAAGACTCAGAGACCCCAGAAGACATGCCCAAAGCCACCACAAGGCAGTACGAGAAATTACAGACCTGTCTGTGGGAAGTCACTGACACAAAATAAATCTCACTCCATATCAGACAAGTGTCGAACATGGGTCCCCTGTAGGAGCCAGGAAAGCAATAGGAACGATTTGTTCCTTTGTGAATATTGGAGATGGGGGGTGGGAGTCTATGTGGGAAAAACCTTAGAATAGCCACTCATTCTTCAGCTGATATCAGAGCCCGCCCTACAACAGAACCCAAATAGTACCACACACAACAGCAACTCGTGTGTTTCACCAACGGTCCGATAAGGAACAGCACTCTATTCCTATTTACACAGAGGAATCTAAAACAGAGACACACCAACTTCCCAAAAGCCACACAATACAAAATGGAGGAGCTAGGGGCTGGAGAGAAGGCTCAGCAGTTAAGATGACTGTCTGCTCTTCCAGTGGAGCTAGAATCAATTCCTAGCACCCACATGATGGCTCGCACCTATCTGTAACTCCAGCTTCAAGAGGCCTGATGCCTCTTTTGGCACTCACGTGGTTCACAAACACGCAGGCATAAAATACAATTTGAAAAAAGTAGAAATTGGAAAACTAGATAATGATGCTTAGACATTTGGGAGACATCTCATGTGATGAGGAAGATCTCAAACTTCTGACTCTTCTGCCTCCTCCTCTGCCTCCTCCCAAGTTTTAGGATGACAGACCTGGGCCAACAAAACTCCTGAGACCTTACTTTTAACTACTCCCAGTACTGGAAGGTGGGATTGTATGGCTGTCTCAGGGGAAAGGCTCCAAGATGGAGATGGCAATGCTGTGTGGTGGGGCAGAGGCGAGGAGGGGTCAGTTTCCAGACACAAAGGTGGCTGAGGTCCCTAGGTATTTGAAAGTTTCAGAGTAGCTGGGTGTAGCAGGAGAGTGGGAAGACCCCAGAAGGGTAGGCTGAGCTGGAGGATGGCCCACCCTTTCTGAAGAGTCATGGCTCATCTGTATGTACAGCTGGGTCTTCACACAACAGGTAGATAGTTGTGCCGGGCCTTGAGGGCCTTGGCCAAGACGCTTGAAACACATCCAGAAAGCAGTGGACAGCCACGGGAGGAGAGAGGGGAAGGATGGTGGGCTGGAGCTGAGTCCTGGACTCAAACACACCCTTGAACTTGTAGCTCCCCCATGCCCCTCCACCCAGCCCCACCCCTGTCCCTATCACCACCGCCACACACACCGACACCCTGCCCCTTGCCCCTGTGGCTGTACTGGCTCGGCTGGGTGGGGTAGAGACTATGCAAGGGGGCATTAGTTCTCAGCTGCAGCCGCCCTACATTCTGACCCACTTTCCTGGGTGTGAGAACAGCCATCAGGGAGCAGGAAGGCAGGCGTGAGGAGCAGGTGGCGGCAGCAGCAGAGACTCTGAGGGCCTTACCATATTCTCCCCGGGCGGGAGTTGTTTGTGCTGGGCTTGTCTGCTGTCTGCTGTGAGGAAACAGCAGAATGGAACGCCTCACGTGCTCAGCCCACCTGCTTCTCAGGTCAGCCCAGGAGGGGAGACAGGAAATGTCACCTCTCTCACAGACCTCCCCACTGTCGGGGGCGCCTGAGAGGTCACAGTACTGCCCTGACAGAGAAACCAAAGCCTGGGGGAAGCAGCTACTCGCACTGGAGCTAGAAGACTGGCTCAGACTTGCCACTGTGTCCCAGGCACCCTGGGCTTCTGCCACCCTGGCTCCTGTCATGGCCTCCTCAAAACTTCGCAAGGATGCCCTTGAGGTTGACACAGTCCCTGGGCAGAGTGGTGGCTAGTAGGCTTGAGGGCTGGGGGCCGTGGAATCCTAGGATCCTGTTAGATTCCCCTGTGATTATCCAGGCAGACAAGCTCCAGCCTCTACTCCTATCTCCTGGCCATGATCCAGACTGCTGAAGATTTATGGGGTAGGACAAGTAGGGGTACATGAGCTAGACTCTGTCCCCTGGTCAAAGAAGAGCTCAGTCAATCTTCTGCAAATCTATGTCACCGGAGAATGGAAAAACAATGGGGCCCACAGACAGCCTTCAGTCTGCCTGCCCCGCCTTCCTAAGGGTTAGAGAGAGGCAGAAAGGCGACAAAAGAAAGGGTCCAGAAATTAAGGCAGGTAGACCCCACCTCACTCCAGTGTTTAACATTCTCCAAGGCTCCCTCCCCTGTATCCAGGGTACAGCGGACCATCCAGCCCCAACCTGGGAATAACATGGAGACGTGACATTTATTACAGACTGCATGAAGGACTGGGCATTGCTGGCAGCACACTGCCTATGGCTAGCAGCTTACCCTGGTCACACCAACACCCTCAGCTGAGAGAGAAACCATCCCAGCAGGAGAGAAGACTTAGACTCTTGTGCCATCAGACCATTGACACAATAAGCCCCCATCCGAGAACAGGCCCCAGGGCACCTACAGTATAGATGGGTGCAAAGGGCAGATATTTCCCAAACAAATCAAACCTCTCTCATAGGTACAGTGGAAAGGTGACAGGGAGTAGCACCCTGTGCCTGGGTGCCACTGGGAGCCCCTGGGTGCCTCTCTCTCCAGAATCCCCTCAGCACCCATACCAGCCAGAAGGGACACCTGGAATGTTGCCATTATTTTCCCGTGGCTGTGATAAAACCAACTTTTTCCCTGGCAAAATCAACTTAAGGAGGAAGAGTTTATTCTGTCTCACGGTTTCAGGGTAGAGTGGGTAATAGCAGGCCAGTCAAGGCAGCTGGCCACATTGCAACCACAGTCAGGAAGCAGAGAGTAATGAAAACCAGCGCTCAGCTCCCTTTGTGCTTTGTGTACGGTCCGGGGTAGTGTCATCCACGATGGATGAGTCATGCCATCCCAATGAACCTGATCAAGACGACCCCACACTGGTATGCTAATTAAGCTCATGATATCAAGTTGACAGTTGAGATTAGCTGTCAGAGAGAGAAGGAAGGCCAGCATGGACTCCCCTTCCTTTCTTGTTTTCCTCAGCACACAGTAGGTGTTTGACAAATAATCTGAATGAGTGGATAATTCAGTTAGGGACAGACCAGCACTGAGCTTGAGGCCCAACAACATGGGACCTTGCTATGCAGTAAACCAGGAGTGATGGCCTAGACCTCAGGATATGCCTAGCAGAGAGCTCAGTGAGGCCAGTACCAACAGCAACACACACACGACAGTTGGTCCCTTGTTTTCACAGTGAGATGCTCTTACTCTACTTTTTAAAAACTATTTTAGTTTAGGCTACACAGAGAAATCCTGTCTCAAAAAATAAAACAAAACAAAAAGTTAGGGCTGGAGAGGTGGCTCAGAGGTTAAGAACACTTGCTGTTCATACAAAGGTCCTGAGTTCAGTTCCCAGCAACCACATGGTGGCTCATAACCATCTACGGTAAGATCTGGTATACAGGCAGAATATTGTATAAATAATAAATAAATCTTTTTTTTAAGTTATTTTATTTTTATTTATTTAATTTTCTTTCTTCCATCCATTCTCTCTCTCTCTCTCTCTCTCTCTCTCTCTCTCTCCCTCCCTCTCTCTCTCTCTCTGTAGGGTCTTGCTATGTAAGTCTGGCTGTCCTGGAACTCACTCTGACGACTATACTGATCTTGAACTCACAGATCTGCCTGCCTCTGCCTCCAGAGTGCTGGGATCAAAGGCACACTGAGCCCAGCTCTAGGAGTCTTGAACTCACTACATATCAAAGGTTGGTTGACCTTGAACTCCTGACCCTCCAGTCTCTGCCTCTGGGATACCCTGGTGACATACATGCATCCCCAAGTCTGGGGAAGATTTAATTGAAAACACTGCTCTTACCTTACCTTCATTTGCTTCGATTTTTGCCAGTGTGAATGTGCAAACTTTCAGAATACAGACTAAAATACTATAGTATATTAAACAAAATGCAAATTCAGAAACATTGCTCTCTTCCTGTTCTGGCAGCTCATAAGATGTCATGGGGATGCAGCTCAGAGGCTTTTCTAGCCTGACAGCCACTCTGAGAGCCCTCTGCTGCCTGGGTCTGTGTGGACAGGGACCCATGGCCTAAGGGACAGCTCTCTGCCTGAGGGAGAACCTGGTCACGGTGCCTGCAGGAAGCTGGAGTTGTCTTCTCCAGATGAGCTGCCTGGCACCACAGTTCTGGGCATTTCTGAGCTCACTGCCACACACAGTCATCACCAGGGGTTCTGGGCCAGGGGGAGTTTTCAGCACAGGGGATATCTGCGGTCATTTGCTTGCTCTGCCAGCAAGCTCCCTCACCACAAGCCCCCATAGGTCCCGTGTCAAGAATCTCAATCCACACTTACAACTGAGGAAGCTGTACTCAGCCCCATCACTTCCATATCACCTACAGATTCCTCCCCTGCCTGAAGACACTACATATATACTACATATAGATATATTTATGCACATACACTACAAATATATGTGTATGTATGCATGCACAGAAATCATGCAAACATCACTCTAACACATCCACACAGGTACACCACAGAACACACTAACCACACCATGCACACATTGCAGACTGCTACCACACACATGCTTCACACCACAGGTGCCCCTAGCCACTTAAGCATACCACACACCCACCGCAGATACAAATACTGAACTGCTCTGCACATAAACACGTGCACCACACACTCGCCCATATCATCTACCATCCTCCCCGACGCACACCATCCCATCCACACAGCACGTAAACACACATGTACCCACAGTAGCCCTCTACCCCGCAGAGGAGTAACTGCAACAATGACAGAGAGGGAAGAGGCAGTCCCCTCGATGCCCCTTCGCCATCGGAACACTGTCCCTCTCCTCATCCTTCCCATTCCCATTCTCCCAACACCAGCCTCCTAACGCAAGAGCCTCAACCCTCCCTCAGGAAGCATCAAGCTCAGATGTTCCCTTCCAGTGTCGCTGCAGGTGCTGGCCAGGCAACTAACTGGTCAGTGCTGCCTCACACCTCACTTGCTCTGGAGCTGAACTGACCTCTGCCCTTCCTAGAATACACAGTGATCAGCACCCTGGGCCACCTCTGCTGCCACAGACACAGCTAACCCCGGGTCTTCCTCTGCAGCCAGAACCCTCCCACACATACCCACCATCCTCAGGGCACCGCTGCCGGTGCTCAGGCAAATCCTAAACAACTCGTCCCATGATGCTCTTCCCCTGTGCGCTCTGCCCAGCCCAGCCCAGAAGTGGCACAGAGGACACGCTCTGTGCACCTCTCAGGGATCCAGGAATAAGTGATGTAAACCCACAGGGAGAGGAAAACAGCTGCTTCCTGGCTGGGCAGATGAGAAGTCTTACCCCATTTGCAGACGCAAGCCTCAATGGTGCCACAGTGCAAACCCAGGAAGAAGCAGGGCAGAGAGGCAAGGCCCCTCAGTGAGACCTAGAGCAGGGGGACTGAGGGTGGCAGTAGCCTGGCCAGCCCTGCAGATAGCTCTCCCCAGCCCCAAATGAGGGTCAGTTACAAAGAAGAGGAAAAGGCGTTCCTGATACGCGTCCTGTTTCCTCTCCTCCTCTGGGCTTCTCGGGCCATAGAGAGCGGATGTCTCCAGGCTGGCAGCACTGGCCTGCACACAGCTGGCCCACGGTGAGGGTCTCTCTGAGCCTCCCTCCATCTCAGCAGCCCAGGCTGCACAGAGATGGGTTTCCTAAATGACTGTAAAGGCACCTCCCCCGGGAAGCCTTCCATATTACTCCCACTTGCTGCAGGAATCCCTCTACATTCCCGTCTTTGATTCTGTACCTGACTGCCCAATTCATTCTTTACCTGCTCTCTGTGGGAGCTGCACTCTCTAGGAGTGAGGCACGGGGAGGAGGTCCCAAAGTCAGAGCCTGCCTAATAAATGAGGTTCCTTGAGTTCAAGGACAAAACGTGCCTGTTCTATCATAAAGGAGTCCTTCCTGAGGGGAGCGGCCATGACTCCTCTATCAGACTTTGGATGCTCCTGAAGGACAAAGGTCATGATTCCATCCTCTGACAAGAGGACTATGGCGCTTGTGGATGATAGAAAGGTCCAGAGAACAGGAGCTGAATTCTCCCATCACACCAGAATTCCTCTCTGGGCAGACAGAATGTGCCTTCTCCTTCATCAGATCAGCAGCTAAGAGGCTGTAGTCCCCACTTTCAGCTCCCATAGCAGTTTCAGAACAGACCATTCCAGTCTAAGCCACAGAGGACTCCATTCTAGGGAAGAATCGGAAGGCATCTTGCCCAGGGTCCCATGCCGACTTCTAGCACACAAGTCAACTGCACTGAAACCGTCATGTTGTATGTAAGGCGGTCCAGTCAAGTGTCTGGGCAGAGGCTATCTATCAACTGCCAATCAGGACCATCAACTTCTGGAGGAATGTGGCAGTGGTGGGGAGGCGTTCCTGAAAAAAAGGGTGCCAATCAGGATGGGCACTAGCTTTGGTCTTGATGCCACTGTGTCAGGTCCCTGTGGAAACACTACCATGGCCAGTAATACCTCCTCCGCATCTTCAAAGGATACAGGCGCCCACTCCTGACTACAGCGATGTGAAGCAGCAGGAGGAATGGGCTCCTCTTTGAAGGCAGCACGGCCCTTCCTTGAATGACCTCTCTGACCCTGAGCCAAGCAGCCATCTTGTCACACTCTTCCCTATCTCCCCCAGCTCCCAGGGCTGCTCTTAACCAGCATCAGTCCACAGAGCGCTTGCAACCCCTCTTCTGAACTCAGCCTCACGTGTTCCAAGAACAAGAGGCAGGAGCATGGGCCGAGGACCCCAGACTATGAGGAGAGTCAGACAGCTGAAGGACAAGGTCTGAAATCAGACCCCAAGATCAAGGCCCAAGCAGCCCAGATCTAGGACGGAATGTCAACTGAATGCCATGTTCAGGAAGGTGGCTGGACTCTGGTGATAAGCTGAGCCTTTTCTTACTCAGAAAATAAAATAAATGAAATAAAGCAAATGCCTTGGTGTTTATTACAAGTCGAGCACTATTCTAAATACCACAGTAACTGGCTTAACACTCTCCAGGAAGCCTGCACCTGCTTTATGCCCTTCCTACATACACCACTCGATATTCTGATGGTCTCCTCCTGGAAGCTAACGTGTGGGTTAAACAGTTCACCCCAAGTAACAGGGTAGGTAATGAACAACTTAAGCAGTTCGAAGCAAATTAAGAAGTCAAAAAGAGGGACTAAGAGATGCCTCAGAGGGCAAAGGTGCTTGTTGCCAAGCCTGGAACCTATACGGTCGAAAGAAAAACCCGGCTCCCAAGTTACTCTCTGACCTCCACATGCAATCTCTGTCTCTTCCTCTCACATGCTTTTTCTCTCTCTCTCACACACACATACACACATTACACTATGAAGATAAATGCGAAAGCTGAACCTGAAATATGAAAGCTCAGTGGCAGAGCACTTGCCTATACATGGATCCATAGTACCTCTAGCCCAAAAAACCTAAAACGTAACACAGCGCTTCTGAATATTAAAAGAACTGGATACTTCTAAAGGATGCAATTCATCCCTTCATCACTGGATACAGGATGGTACAGCTCAGGGTGCTGAGGGGAATCTAAAAGTGCATCACGCAAAACACAAACACTTCCCAGACAGCTTAGGACACAGTTAGCCTCCTTTTCAAAGTTTTGGGATTGTTTGTTTGTTTGTTTGTTTTGGCTAGGGTCTCATGTAGTCCAGGCTGGCCTCAAACTCACCATAGCTAAGAATAACCTTGAACTTCTCATGTGCCTGCCCTATCTGTCAAGCACTTACAGGTATGGTTCACCACATCCAGTTTCGGTGTTGCTGGAGACACAACACAGAGCTTTGTGCATGCTAGGAAAGCACTCTAACAACTCAGTTACATCCCACCTTGCTTATTTACTATCTACCTACCTACCTACCTTTTATAACCCAGGCTGCCATTCTGTCTCACATGCACCTGGCCTCCCCTGGCCTCACCTAGGTCATGGGAATACACTGATGTCTTCATGTACTGGGCAAATAAGCCAAGTGCAATATACACAGACGCTTCGTGCATAAGAACAAGGCTGTAGATGATGGTGCCTGCAGGGCTACCAGTCAAGTGTGGGGAAGCCGAGGTAAATAACCTTACCCAAGAACAGCAGCCAGGTGCCGGGCAGTGGTGGCACATGCCTTTAACACCAGCGCTCAGGAGGCAGAGGCAGGCAGTTCTCTGAGTTCGAGGTTAGCCTGGTCTTCTACAGAGTGAGTTCCAGGACAGCTAGAGCTACACAGAGAAACCCTGTCTCAAAAACCTACAAACAAATAAACAACAACAACAACAAAAATAGAACAACAGCCAGGAAAAACCGCAGTCACCCAGTACTGAGAACTCTCTGTGTCCACTGCATGCCCTATCTTGCACTTTTATGTCTTGATTCAGCCATGGAGGATGGCTAGAAGCTAAGGGATAGAGACCGCTGTCGGGTGGCTTCCATGTCATGTCCTGGACACCCCAACCCAGACCCTAGAGTGCCAACTCCCCAGTACCTTTGCCAAACTTCCTCTTTTCTGCCTCAACTCCAGTGGCATCGAGAAGCAGAGGGATCCCCATCCTCATGTGATGGAGAGAACAACCCAGCCACAAGCCCAACAAAGGCATCAGAGGAGGGTTGCCAAGAGGAGGGCAGTGACTCCAGAGAGGCACGGGATGGACAGGGCTGCTTAAAAATTACAGAGAGAGCACGCTGCACCTCAGCGGGGACTTGAAGGATAATTGGAAGAGAGGACATTAAAGCAGTATACGTGTGCACTCGACAGTCCTTGTATAGCAGAAGGCACAACCACAATCCATTCAAAGCCACTCTTCTTCCGTTCTCTCACACCACATAATGGCATTCACAGACACAAGCGTGCATAAACACACACACACACTCGCTTGCACACACGTAGGTGAATGAGAAAAATGAGACTCAGTGACGCAGATAAAAGGCCAGCCAGGACAAGCCAAGACAAGCCAAGACTGGTTTCTAGGCAGAGGGAGGTGAGTTGGAGCCCAGCTGAGACACAGTCTGTTATGGAAGGGGGGGGGGTCCTGTGTTCTTCTTTATGCAACTCCAGACTTTCAGCCCTACTGGTCTACGGCCCTCCTATCACCCTCGACACACCCCATGCATATACACTCAGCCAAGCCCAGGGGCCTGTCAGAAGGGACCCACCCACGGAGAGTGGCTAAGCAGAGCAGAGCTGCACGTCTCTGCGAGGGCCAAGGATGAATCCTCACTCCGGCGCCTGAGTACTGATAACCTCGACCTCCCTGCTGTAAATCTGCTCTCCCATCAATTGCACAGGGCTGCCAGCCTCTCCCATCTCCTTCCTCTGCCCCTCACCCACCCCAGAGTGCAGTTAGTGCAGCTTTTCCCATCAGTGGCTCAGGAATGATGGGAAGTGCTCCTGGCCAGGAACTGAGAGGAGGCTGCTCCAGGGAGGGAGAAGAGGGACCATCTTTGGGGCCAAGGATCCAGTCTGTATTTCCTCAGCCCCCGGTGGCCAGGAGCTCTGAGGCTTGGGCTCAAGATCACGGGAGTGATGCCATCTCACTTTACAGATGGAGAGACAGGAATTCAGAAGGAGGAGAAGCGGGGAGCATTAGGAATTGATTGGCGTGTCACAGATGCAGCTACCTTGGAAGACGTGTATAGCAGGCTGAACAAACATGCCAACCCTGAAGGATGGCGAAGGGACTCCATACACGTGGTCTACCTAGTTAAAAGTCTTGCACTGGGATCGCCTATTGAATTATGTGGGTGGCGGCCCTCCAGTAATCACTGGGTCAGAGAGAAATGACCGGGCCAGAGTCACCAAAAGACACTCTGCTGCTGGCGTTGACCATGGAGGATAGGGCCAGGAGCCATGGGATGTAGGCAGGACCTAGAAGCCAGTGAAAATAGGGGACAGCACTCTTCCCTGGGGTCTCCAGAGCGGACAAGGTCCTACTGACCCATCTTAGGACTTGTGACCATAAGGGAAATGTTTAGAATACTAAGGAGACTGCTCAGTAGGCATTGCTGTGAGGCAGCAGCAAGGCTCAGGGAAAGGCTATGACCCGCTCAGATTCCACACATCACACACCACACTGGCTGCTGGGCATTCTCACTCAGCGCACAAGCTGACGGAGCCATCCTCCCAGCTTCTTCTGGAACTCTGGGTAGAGCCCACTCCCTTTCCAAAGCAATGTGGTCTAGGGCATTTGAGGAGGAAGTGCCCGGGCCAGGGAGGTCTCTGATCCCAGCTCCGTCTCCGTAGCTCACCTCCCCTTCTCATCCCCTGCCTCACTTCAACCTCTTCAACAACTGTAATTACTGTTAAAAAATAATCACAACAAATGGTGATCCTGTTGGTTCAACAATGTGCACAGCACCCGGGTCTAGCCACCGCATCGTGTGTTGCTGCTCATTTAGAATCCCCGGGGAGCCCTTGGTGACTCCTCAGAGCATCCCTACACTGTGCATCTCTTGTTGCTTTCTGCCCACTGCAGAATATGGCCCTCACTGAGCCAAAGACAATGTCTGTGTGGTGGCAAGGGTATCCCAGAAGTGTGCTGGAATTTCACACTGGCTTGCTGAAAGCCACACTAGTCACTCAGAGGGTGATTTGGCCTTTTACAGATGGGGACATGGAGACCCAGATGAAGAGGGTGAATTCCTTTGCTTACCTAGCTAAGCAAGAACCTAGCTAGAACCAGCACTCAGGCTAGCTAGACAACTCATGGTCCCCTTGCAAATGAAAAGGTGACTTGACATCCTCGTACAGAAACAGCAGTATTCCAGCCCTTGGGGAAACCCTTCTGACTACAGATCCTGAGCACCTCCCTGCGTCCATGGAGCTTCCCATCTCCATTGGCAGTTTCCAGGCCACTAACTATGGAATATTCAAAGGCAAAAGTTCCAAAAGGCATCAAATCTCGCATATGAGGAAGGGGCAGAACCTCATGGCAGGCTTGTTAAAGCCAAGCTGGGCCCTACTCAGAGCTGAGGAGGGATGCTGAGAATATTTTTTGGGGGGCTCTGCACTTTATGTATGGGGGTGGGAGCAGAGGTCAGTGTCAGGTGTCTTTTTCAGACACCCTCCACCTTATCTTCTGAGACAAGCTCTCTCACTGAACCTAGGGCTCACCGATTCAGCTAGGTTGTCTGGCCAGCACACTCCGGGACTCTGCCTGCATCCCCTCGGCAGTGCTGGGATCATAACCACGTGCCACCATACCCAACATTTTTATGCGGCACCTGGGGATCCGAACTCAGGTTCTCATGTTCTCAGTGCAAGCACTTTACCCACTGAGCCATCTCCCCAGCTCTAGCAGCTGCATTTTAAAGACCGAGGTGCTAACGCTGTGGCCCAGAGACACTGAGAATCAAAATGTCAGGCCTGAGGACACTCAGCATCCTCCATATTGCATTCAGACCTCAGCCCTGCACAGAAGGGGGGGGGGGGAGCTGAATACCAAAAGAAGGGGTGGGGGAGGAATTTTACCCAGATTGCCTTGCTCATGTCTAACTCTCTGGCCAGATACTCTCTATCCTCACTTTAGAGGTAACTACAACTCACCAAAGCCAGTCACAGCCAGAAAAAGGAGGCCATGCGATCCCATCTCACTCATAGGTGAAAACCTGCCCCAATCACAGCTGTCACACACACCACCCCCATCCTGCTCACCCAGAAAGCAAGCCAAACCCCCAGGATGTATTCAGTGAGCCTCAAGGCCTTCAGAGGCACAGAACCCTCCCCTCCTCTACACTGCCTTCTGCCATTCAGGCCCAAGCCTATATAGTACAAAAGCCAGAGACCAGCTGAGGAGGTCAGTGCCCATCACCAGACTAGAACTTTTTCTCACATCTGGATCCCTCTCTCCAGCCTCCCATCCTGACACTGCAGTACACGTAGTGTAAACATAGGACACATTGCAGAGCTCACATAGGCTGTTTTGGCTGCATAAAAAGTCCTTCCCATCTGGCCTACTGGTCTAATTCTTACTCATCCTTCAAAACCCATGCTCCCTGAGACCCCTGTTTTCCCTCACCAGTTCAGCCTCCCTGGCTGCTTCTCTACCATATTTACTAAGCAGTTGCACTCTCCTGTCATGGTACAAGATGCTGAAGATAACAAGGCTTAGCCTTGGCTCAATCAGGACAAGGCATGGGTCTACTTTTTCCTGTGAGAGTCAACCAGACAGGACCAGTAAGAGTCCCCAAGAGGTTCGGAAGGGAGATCTGAGCTGGAAATGTGTATTCAGCTCCTACATTCCAGGCCACTGCTGAGGTTGGGGTCAGGCCTCCTATTGCTTTCAAGCCTGGAATAGAGAAGCTGGGTGAAGCCCAAGCTGTTACCAAATGAGAACAAGGCCATCCGTGAGCCTTTCCAGAGAACAGAGACCCTAGAGAAAAGATGTACCCATAGTCCGTCCAGAGCAGCCCTGGGATGCTGCGGAGGAGAGAGCAAGCAGGTGGCATGTCCCAACCCCAAGGGACTTGCTCCTCAGGTCCCTCCAAAAGGCGAAAGGCATCAAAGTCCACTATGGAAAGCCACAGCCCACAGAAGCTCTAAGCCGAGAGGATCGCTGCTGCTGCTGCTGCTGCTGCTGCCTGAGGTGGACTCAGGCTGGAGTGGAGCCAGGCTGGCAGAGGAAACATCTTGAGCGACATGGGGAGGGAGGGAGGAGAAATGAGAGGGAGGAAAGAGCCAGACACGCAAACTCCTCCGCTTTGCCTCCTTCCAATCAAAACAGAATTCCCGGCAGGCAGAGACCTGTGAGGAAGGAGATAGGGAAAGAATCTAGGGTCTCAGGGGTCAGGGTGAGACCCTGGCCCTGGGGGTAGAGCCTCTGCAAGCCTATTAGTCTATTAAATAGCTTAGTCATGTACCTGACACTTCCCTAAGTCCCAGACCCCAGGTCTGGGCTGATCAACATCTCAGTGGCATTAGCACAGAATCAAAAATATCATGGTGCAAAACTGGTCTGATCAGGAGAAAACGAAGGCCTAGCCTCTGGGAAGTCCTGAGCCTACTGGAAATCCAGGGAGCCCAAAGAAGGAAGTGCAGCAGAGAGCCAACACTGGGCTCCAGACAAGCAGAAACCAGCCTGTGCCTTGGGTCAGGCACAAGGCTTTAGCCCAGTGGGACAACAGGCTGGAATGAAGAGACCAAAAGAGGCATGGGGGCTGAGGAAGAAGAGAGTATCATCTTTGCCAATGTGCTTCACACAGACACACACATGCAGACACACACACACAGACATACATATGCACAGGGACACACACATACACACAAACACACACAGAAAGACACACACACGGACAGATACACACAGAGACATACACACAAGAGATAGACATATACACAGAGAGACAAAGACACACAGAGACAGACACACACACATACACACACACAAATGCTAGGCCTGAAAGGCTTTCAAGGACCACACTCTTGACTTGGCTGCATGAATTAGATAAATCTTGACTCCTTGGGTTCTCCATGGTCTCTTAATGTGGTCTTGGAGACTTCCTATCCCTTCATTTGAGCAGCTACACAAGGTAAGATACAGGCCTCAGGAAAGAAGCACTAAGTTCCCGGGAGGCTTTATCTAGGCTCTTCAGCTGAGTTGCAGAATGGAGGAGTCCATTCATTCACTGTGTTATTCTCAGAGCCACATGTCCTTGTTCCCCTCCTGGAAGGCATAGTCAAAACACCTTCTTCTCATAGCCCATGTCTTTGGAATACCTTGGCACAGAGCTCAGATGAACTGTGGGACAGGACCACAGTCTCTCTCTTGCAAGCAGGAAGCACAGTCCTACCAGACTGCCACCTAACCAAGGGACACAGGTGGCTCTTACTACAACTGTTCTTGAAGTGCAGGACTCCAAGATACTCTGAGAAGCTAGGACAGTAAGTGGTTAGCCTGAGGAGCAAGGAAAGTCTCCCACAAAGGAGTCATACCCTCCACAGGGGAACAGGGCTGGGGGTACCTCCTGGAGAGCACCCAGCTCACAGCAGGCCCAGAGAGGTGCTCAGCATGCAAAGCTGCTTGCACCAAGCCTGACGACCTGAGTTTGGCAGCTGGGACCCCGCTGCATGGTAGAAGAACTTCTGCACATCGTCCTCTGATTTCCTCCCACCAACAAGAAGGGAAATAAGTTCTGTCTCACAGCCTCTAATCCCAGTTGTGTTGAATGTATGGCTACAGGCTACAAACACACACAGCAAAGAACTCACACCAAAACTCATGAACCTTCCTTCTGAACTGTGTGTCGTGAGGGACTGTCATTTTCTTTGGCCAAATGGGAAGGGCTGCTGCTGCTGTTTAATTACTGAGTTGTGGTGTTGATGCTTTCAGCTGGCGCTGTGTCATCCCACACTCCCGTGTCTAAAGGAACTCTGCAGCAATGTGCTAGCATTGGGGTGGTATCGCCTAGCCATTTTGTTCACTATTAGATGCCAGAACTGCACCCGGCAAAGGAAGGCACTCACGGGTGCTTGCTAAGTGAATGAGAGGAGGGTGGGCACAGGGGACTACTCTGGCTGCATGTTCTAGGATACAGAAAGCTTGGTCCAGCCGGACTCTGGCTCCTCCTGCTTCTTCAGGCCCCTTCTCTTTCCACTGTGACTTGGCCCACCCAAGGCCACAGAGGCCAAGCCAGGGAGGGTTCCAGCTACCCTGTCTTCACTCCCGACATAGCTTACTTTATCTTCCTTTGTTTCACTCTGTTTGTGACAGGTCTTACTGTGGAGAACTGGCCAGCCTGGAATCTGCTGTGTCCAGCAGGACAGCCTCAAACTTGCGGCTCTCCTCTTGCCTGTCACCCAGAAATTACAGGTGTGAGTCACCACACCCAAATCACTTATTATTTCCTTTCGTTGTTTTTGTTTTTGTGTTCTGAGACAGGTCTCGAGTAGCCCAGGCTGACCTTGAACTCCATGTTGTCCTGCGCCCATCCCCTGAGTCTCAGATGGCACGTATCACTATGCCACGCCCACTGTGCTGCACACAGCAGTTTTGTAAGGAGAAGAGAGCAAGCTCCTTCTTGGAATGGTTCTTCTGAATCCCCGTGGTCAGGGCAGCTGGGACAGAGTCTGGAAGGAAGCCAGCAGGTGCGCACTGAAGTTGGGGGAGAGACAGGGGAGGTGTGCTCGTTCGAATCACTCAGCATCGTGGATGGGGAGACCTGAGCACACCTGAGGAAGACGTCACTGGGACTTAGTTGCAGACAGGTGGTGGGGTGGGTCAGTTTTCACCACCAGAGGTACATGATGGTTCAGGTTCAGGCTGACACTGAATGTGCAGGGAGGGAAGTATGAACAGAAACCAACCAGGGTTGACAGAGCAGGAGGACAGCCCTAGATAAGATGGTTCTTCCCAGGAGAACCAAGGTCCCACTGAGTCTGAATGATCTATGGACCAACATAAGGAAGTGAAACAGGGACAGCCTCCTCCAAAGAAGACAAGGTCCTCGTTGTCCAGGGCTGCTGACCAGGCAGAAACTGCATCCTTTACCCCAATTCCTACCCCAAAATGGCAGTCCCCCAAATTAGTTCACTTCTTATGCCGTCTCAGTAGGCATGAAAGCTCAGGCCCATGCTCAGGCAATTGAACCAGCAGTCCTGCTAAGGCCAGAAGCCACCAGGGCCCTTCTTACTCTGAGCTTGCTGCTCTCTTCCTCAACAACCCCAGGTACTTCTCAGGCCCTCTAGGGACCTCTGAGACCCTCATGGACCTCACATTCCTGCACTCTGTAGGCAGCTCCTGCCTGTTGCTCACAGCTGCAGCAAAGACCCAGACCCAACTCGGCTCTGTGCTGTTACAAGGGTTGGAAGTCAGAAAATGCTGGGAACCAGTCTAAACTGTCCATATCAGGCAGCAAAACCAGAGCCCAGGGTTTTGATGCTGATCTCCTTGAGTCTTGTTCCCAGCTCCTGAGTCTGATACATTTTAAAACCATTAGGAAGGCCCGCTGGGTCCCAAGGGAAGCGCCTGCTCAGCCAGTTCTGGAGAAGCAAGAAATGATGAAGGCTTTTCAGCCATAGCCCAAGCAGCAGGTGCAGCGGGCTGACTCCAACCAGGATATGAGGCATTCCTGAGAGCAGGCTCTGAGTCATGCACACAGCTGCGTCTCCAGAACCCACCTCAGCCCTGGCTCCCTTTGGGTGCCCAGCAAATGAGCAAATAAATAAAGATGTGAATGAGTGATAATAACACTTGCCAATGTGGAGTTCTTTCAAATATTAACTCATTTCATCCTCAGGAAAGCTTTAAGATTCCCATAATAGAAGATTTAATATTTCCATAATAAAAACTTTATTATTCCCGCTTTCTAGGCAGGAAAACTAAAACAAATTAAATGATAAGAAACCTTACCAAGACGTCACAGCTTTGCTCTAAAACTATTACAGTTTTATTTTTCAAATTTAAAAAAAATCTTATTTATGACTAGGCGGTGGTGGTACATGCCTTTAATCCAAGCACTCGGGAGGCAGAGGCAGGTGGATCTCTGTAAGTTAGAGGCCAGCCTGGTCTGCAGAGTGAATTCCAGGACAGCGAGGGCTGTAGAGAGAGACCCTGTCTTGAAAACAGAACAAAAATCTCATTTATGTGTTCGCATGTACGTGTCAGTGTGAGTGTATGTGCACATGTGTGTGCAGATGTCCGCAGGAGCATCAGATCCCTGGGAGCTAGAGTTACAGGCGTATGTGAGCTGCCTGACCCCCGTTCTCACGACGGGCCAAGCGCTCTTCAGCCACCTCTCCAGCCCTGAGAACTGCTATGGTTTGGACATGACTTGGATGTTTCCCCTAGGATTCAGGAATCGGAAGCCTGTTCCTAGTGTGGTGGCATTGAGAGGTGACGGACCTTCAAGTGGTGGAGTCAGCTGGGAGTATAAGTCAATGGTAGAATACCTGCCTGGCACACATGAGGCCTGGCTAAACGGAGGACGGAAGGGGAGGAAGGAAGCCCGCAGAGGGCACTTAGCTGGCCGGGGCACTGCCCTCCGAAGGAAGTGAGGCGGTTATCATAGGTCAGTTCTCGAAAGAGTGAAGTGTGGGCTATGGAGGCAGCTCAGTCAGCTGGGAAAGCATATGGACCCACAGGAAAAATATTGCATGGTGGCTTAAACCCCACACTGGTAGATATAGACAATGGTTCCCCAGAGCTCACTGGTAGCCAGCTCAGGGTACCAGGCGAGCTCTAGGCCAGTAAGACACTCTGTCTCTTAAACAAAACAAAGCAAACAAACAACAAGACAAACCAAGGTAGATCACTGCTGAGGAATGACAGCTCTCGCCTGCACACACACCAGCATGAGCACCCACCCACACACGTGTACCCACATGAATACGCACACACTGTCAAAGGGTCAGTTGTTAGGACAAGTAAGCCAGACCCCCAAATGGCTCTCTGTCTCCCAGGCCCACCGTGAGATCTCGCACACACATCGAGAGGCCCTCATCAGAGCCTATCCCATGCTAGCGCTGTATCTTGGAGCCTCCAGAGCCGTGAGCTAAATAAGCCCCCGAGTTCTCTGCCACAGCAACAGAAAGCACACCAACACCAAGAATGTTGGTCCTAACCACTGTCAAGGCTTTCCTGCCCTGCGCCTAACCTACCGCAGCCTTTTAGACCCGGGCTTTCCTTTCTTCAGCACTCCAACCTAAATCCCAGGTCTCATCTCCGTTGGCACCTCCCCCCAACAGAAGCTGCCTTTCTTATGATGGCTACCAACCAAAACACAAACTAAATCAGATGAAATTCACAAAGTATGCCGTCAACATATAAAATGAGCACTGTTGTCCTATCACCTGGGAGGGTGAGGCAGGAGGAACATGAATCCGAGGCCAGCCTGAGATAGACAGCAAGATCCTATACATCCGCCAATCAAATGCCATCCGTAAGAACAGCAAATGGTTGTAAGGAATCAATAAAAGAGCTGGGAACCAGGGAGGTGCTACACGATCCTAAATATCTGAATTTGATCGCCCAGAACCTAATGGGGGGGGGGGGGAAGCTGGGTGAGTCCCTAGAACTCCAGAACCAGGGAGGCAAAGGCAGAAGGGCCCCTCGGGGTCACTGGTCTATCTAACCAAATTGATGGACTCCGGGTTCAGCGAGTGACACACTGTCTCAAAAAATAAGGTAGATAGCAACTGAGGAAAAGACCAGACATCAACCCGTGGCCTCTACATGCACACGTACACATTTCAAAAGCGCACAATTAGCTCATTAGCAATTACATTGAGTTTTAGAATGAAGCCTTTTATAGAGTAAAGAAGACAGGGCAGCTAGTATCTTTGCACAGCCGCACAAATCTGTGGACCCCTGCCCCTCCCCGCCCCACCCCCATCTGCTCTTCATTGCTCTCCTTACCCACCCCCTCATGCCTGCTCTCTATCTCATGGACTCCTCTGTTCTAGATATCTCCCATAAATTCTCTAATATAATATGTAGCCCTACTACCCAGCTTCTATCTCTTAGCATTTTGTCTTCATGATGATTCATCCAATTACAGCCTGAGTCAGAATTCCATTGCCTTTCAGTTAAATAGCATTCTGTAGCAAGGACCTACCACAACTTGCCTATCTATATATCTGTGGCCCGAATCTAGTCCCCTAGTTAGATATTACCTGCAACCCCACCCCACCCGCCAACTCCCGAAGGAGGGATTATTATTCCCAACCCCAGAAGACAACGCTAATGGTCACCTGTGGTACAGGTTATAACTTGAACCAAGACCTCCGGCCTCTGAAACTAGATGCCTTCCCAATGCGGCATGCTCCCAGCATTCTCTGACTCCACACATTCCTTCTCTGACCCTCTGTGTCCACACCCCAGGCTCCTAGAAGGGGGCTGACACAGTGTGCAAGGCTCAAGCTGAGCCACTACAACCGAAACCACAGAGGCTGGAGGCCTACAGCCCCATCCTTGGAAATGGGCTCCTGCCCAACCAAGGGTTTCCAGGACCCAAGACCAGAGGCCAAGGCCCCCATGTGTGAGGAAGCTGTGGTAGTGCCCAGAGCCTTTCATGGCCTGCATTGTTTTCCTCTCCAAAGGCAAAGGTGGTCCCCAGCAGATGGCTCTAGAGATCCATGAGCAAGACTGGGGAGCCGCGTTGGCTGCACAGGAAGCGGGGAAAACACAGAACCAACATGGAAGGGGGGGGCGTAGAGCAGATGCTAAAGGGGGGGGGGGTTCTCGGCGGTGACCAGTGCCTTCACCTCTCAATCTTAAACATCCTTGGTCTTGCCCTTGCTCCTTGCTCCTGCCACCTAACCTGGGACCGCGTTGTATCACTCACCCTCTGAGCTATCTAGTCCAACAGCAGGACATAGGTTTATGGTCTCTAATCTGAAAATCCTAGACGCTCACAAATCTGAAACTCTGTGAGCATCAACAGGCCACAAGGAGAAAGCTGCATACCTGACCTCGTGCAGAGGGTCACAGCGAAAGCAAAAAAGCACTGAAGGGTATAATAGGGGAGCCGGGATGTAGGTCAGATAGGACACTTGCCCAGCATGCACAAGACCCCGGGTTCAATCCTCACCACACACACACACACCTACAAAATTACCATTACCATCAGGCTACCTGTATAAAGCATACATGAAACAAATGAATTTTGGGTTAAGTTGGGTCCCATCCCCAAGAAATCTTATGACATATATGCAAATATTCCAAAATCTCCACTCTCAAACATCTCCCAAGTGTGAAGGATATTCAGGCTGCGTAGAATTCCAGGTCTGGAAAGCGGAGCCCTTGAGGTGCTTCTTGCTCAAGGTGACCCCACAAAACACAGCAGAGCCTGACCACCACAGACCCTCACAAACTATCACTTCTTCCTCTGTTTTGGGATAGGATTGTCAAACAACCTACCTCTGTCACCAAGGCTGAGGCCTAGACCTCCGTCTTTTTAGATAAGCTCTCACTAACCAGACATGCTGACGTGACCCTGGAAGGCCAGCAGGCCTCAGCCCTACACAAAGAACTACAGGCACCTAAGGAATACCGAGAGCGGGAGAAATCATCTTCCCCAAGGAAGATCATATGCTTATCCAATACCAAGTGGCCAGCCCTAAGAACAAACCCACTGGCAACACACTGAGCAGGTTAACCTAGGTATATGTATATTCATATATACATGTAACTACGCTTAACGAAAAAGAGGCCATGAATTTGGAAGAGAGCAGGGAAGGGTAAGTGAGAGGCTGTGGAGAGAGGAAAGGGCAAGGGGAGAGATGCTGTAACTATGTTATACTCTCAAAAAGTATACAAAGTAATAATAGTAATAATAGTAAAGCTGTGTAGCTGAAACTGGCATGGGACTGGCTTTGCAGACCAGGCGGCCCCGAACTCACACAGAACCACCTGAGTGCCGGGATTCAAGGTGTGTGCCACCACATTCACCATGCCCTCTAACTTCTGATCCTCTTGCTTCAGGTAGAATTGAACCCAGGACTTCATAAATGCTAGGCAAGCACTCCACCAACTGAGCCACATGCCCGGCCCCAACGCCACCACCTTGTGCCTACAAATTCAGTCACCTTAGAACACCCTCTTCCCATGTGACGAGAGCTTGATAAATATCTGATAGACAGATAGATGGATGGGCAGATGAACAACTCTCCCTGAAAGCAGTGGTCTCAGACATAGTGCTTAACTCCGAGTCTCCCTTTACAAGTGGGGAACCAAGTCTGGAATAATTTGGAAAAATGAAAGAGAGAACACATGTACAAGACCTCCTAGGCTCAGGAGGAAATGGGCCCACCCCATCCATCCTGCCTCTGTTCCCAAGGCCAGAGGGAAGTGCCCAGCCTCTGGGCTGGTCCCTGGCTATACATAAATGTTTATGCCAATCCCCAGCCTCTAAGAGACAAGTTATTTGTTTGGCTTATAATTAATTGCAGAAGGCCAGGCTGGGCAATAAATTCTCCTGTGGAAACATAAACAGTTTTGCACAGAGCTCCAAAGCCATTGCGAGGCCAGCGGCGAGGGTCCACGAGAAATAGAATGTCTGGACTGTCAGTCTTCCACCCCAGGCAGACGGATCACAGGTCAAAGGAAAGGACTCTTGAAGATCTGTCGAAAACAACAGCTGGCTTTCAGCATTACCTCCTCCAAGACCCTGCAGAACACTTGGTTTATCTGGCTGCCCAATCTGAACCTGAGGAAACTGACTCTGAACCAGGCAGGAGGCTTGCCCCACCCAGAAAATGGCTGGGCTGGACAGGAAGACAGGCTTGACTTATGGGAGGGAGAAGACACATAGGCCTGTCCTCAGCATGGAATTCACACTGCATACCGCTGGTACCAGGCGCTGAAACCTGGAGACTCAGCTCCCAGGGTGCCTGCATTCCGCGGCTGGGAGATGGCAGATGGCAGATTGTCACTAACAGCAATTTGATTACAGGGCTCTGCAGAGAACAAAGTTGCTGGCCTCCGGGAGCCTAGCAACAGCCACAGACACTGGCATTCAGCAGGACAAAAACCACACAAAAGCTCCCTGGCAGGAGCACACAGTAGGTGCACAGAACGTGGAGATTTTTGGTTAAAAGAACTTTATTTTCTTCTTATGGACCCTTTCAAAGTGTCTCAGGGACGCTGTGTACTGGCTGGGGAAGGTCACAAGATGAATAGAACAAAACTCAGGGAGCACATATTGACCAGGGCACAGGCAGAAGGGTACAGTGCAGAATAGAAGCTAACAAGGGTTATAGAAAGTGCTAGGCACAATCTAAAGACCTACTCTGTGCCAGGCCCTATATGAAGTCCTATATCATCTCTTTTGGGGCTTACCACAGAAAGGACATGGTATTAACCCACTTTTAAAATGAAAAAAAAAAAAAGTTCAGGAAAACTATGTAACTATTTCACATTCACTACCTGACAAGCAGAAGAGGTGAGAGGTGAAATTTGATTTTTTTTTTTTCTATTGAGACAAATTTTCATGTAGCCACAGGCAGCCTTGGACTCACCATGCAGTTGAAGGTGGTCTTGAACTGATCTGTTTCAGTCCCTCTGGCGCTTAGGATTACAAGTTTATACATCACACGCGGTTAGGCATGAGATTTAAAACCTGTCCTAATAACCAGACCCCCATCTTTTCTTGTAGCCCCCACTCACTTCTCCTCCCTCTCTTCCCTAAAGTGGACACTGACATTGGGGAAGGACAGGTAGCCCCACTGGGGCTGCAGAAGGAAGAGCAGGGCAGAGCTGGGCTTCCTTATTGAGCAGTGAAGTTCCGCTGAGCTGGCCTGGCAGTGGCTGCAGGCCCCAAAGCAACCGGATTCCTCATCCAGATGCTGGAGCAGAGAAGGCCAGGCCAGGATTCCTCTAGCCCTTCCCTATGAAAAGCCCCATACAGGCTCATGCGGGTCTCTGATAGTCCCTTTGCAGTCCACCTGTGCGCAGTTGATGCATGTAGAGCAAGTCACCCTCCTGGTCTGTCCCGCCTTTGTCTCCCATGTGCCAAGATTACAGACATGCACCATTACACACAGTTTATGGGTGCTGGAAATCTAAGCCAGGGCCATGTACATGAGCTACAATCCTCATCCCAGACGGAAGTTTGTTTTTAAAACAAACAAACAAACAAAAAACCTAGTATGTGAACAACACAACTGATCGTTCTTTTTCAAAGTTCAGGAAGGGCTCTGAGCCCTGGGACACAAGATGAGGCCCTGAGAGGAGCCTGGGGTGTGGAAGGCCTGAAGCTGAGGTGCAGCTTTGCCTCGAAGTAAATCTGCCTCGGGACTGGAGGAAGGGCCCAGAGGCGATCTGAGCATACCCCGCCTTCACAAAGGCCCTGCCCCCAGCCCAACAGACAGATGAGGCTCTGAGAAAGTTCTTCTGGTGTGGAACCCTCCCGCAGCGGTCCGGTTCTGTGGGTCTTGCCATAGCTTCTGAAGTAGCCAAGCCCATCTGAGTCCAGGGCCTGCTGCTCACAGCGGCCACACCAGAGGGGTTCTCTTGGCGATGCTGACGCATAACCCTGAGAAGATCCTTCCGCTGGCAGGATCTTCCCCCAGATGCACCTGCAACCCAGAGTAGCTAAGACCCTCACCTGCCAGCTAGCACACAGCATAGTCCCAGTAGCTATACAGGGTAAGTTGTTTCATCCCCGTTTTTCAAAAGGAGACAATAAGTGTCTATAAACTATGGACTAGATACACAAGGGCCTTTCTACAAGAGCCATGGCACAGACGCTTAGGTGGAGGGCTATACCCATGTGGAGCAGGTAAGAAGCTGAGCCCTTCATTTCTGAAAACGGAGCCAAGCGTGGGCCTGAAGCTCTCCTCTCCCACCTCCAGCCCTAGCCATGGCCCAGTCTCAACTCACGCTGGAGGGAAGAAGCAGTAGGCAGACACTTTGAAGGCAGTGGACCACAGAGTGAAAGGACTTGAGCTGCTGGGGCGGAAGGGCAGCTGGGAACTTGGGACAGATCTTCCTGAACAGCAGAAACCACTGTCCTCCCTTTCCTCAAGACATTCAAGAAAGCCTTAGATGTCAGAAACACGTTTCAGGGCCTTACACACTCTGGGCCTTGTGCCCTCCTTCCACTTCCCATGGCAAAACAGTATTTGCTTTTATTTGTTCTAGTCCCTGCCCATGTCCTGCGCTAACGAACTCATTGATTCATCAATCGATACACCTCATCCACAAGCCTTTATAGAAAATTCTCAGTAGGAAAATGTGGTGGTCTGAATGAGAAGGGTCTCCATATGTCTGAATGTCTGGTTCCCAGTTGATGAACTGCTTTGGGAAGGACTAGGAGATGTAGCCCTTTTGGAGGAGGTGGGTCACTAGGGGTGGGCTTTGAGGTTTCAAAAGCCCAGCCTCTCTCTCTCTAACGCCTGCCTGAGAATTGGGTGTAAGCTCTCAGCTACTGCTCTGATGCCATACCCATCAGATGGTCCCACCATGATGGTCATGGACTCCCTCTGAAACTGCCTGCACACGCAAGCCCCCAGCTACATGCTTCCTTTTAGAAATTGTCTTGGTCATGGTGTCTCTTCACAGCAATAGAACAGTAACTAAGAAAGTAACTCCATCCCAATGTGCCCAGCACTGAGCTTGGGGGTGGAGATAAGGTCCCCTGAGGTGCAAAAACAAGACACTCCCAAGAAGGCTGGCATAGCACTGTGTGCCTGGCCCTGGCTCAGGTGATGGTCAACACTCTCAGGAAGCTGCTGACCTGAAAGTAGCTTCCACTCAACAAACGGGTGCTATCAAAGATACCTGCTTAGCCCTGCGCCCGCAGGCAGCACTGTCCTATGAGGAAGGTACAGCTCTTTCTATGGTATGCTGAGGAAACTGAAGCTCGGAAAGGTAGCATGGCTTGCCCAACGTTGTGGAGCTACAAGTGCTTGTCAAGACTTGAACTCAGATCCAACAAGACAGATAAAAGGAAAGGTGAGTCCCAGCAGGCACAGGACAGAGGTGCCCATGCACAAGAATGCCAAGTCAGTTGTGTAGCTCATGTCAGCGAGCCCTTTGCAGGCAGAAGGTGTGTAGGAAAAGGAAAGGAGGTGGAGAGAGGCTTGGGCCTTGCTTCATCACCTCCAAGCCAGGAAATCCCAATCTCCTGATCAAAATACATCCGTTTCCCTTTTTTCTACTGCTTCTGTCTGCTTTCTTTCAGCACTGGGACCAGGAAGTAAGAGGAAGGAAAGGGTGCTTCTCCTTTGGGTCAGCAGCTCAGGCCCACTTCCTCTGAGCCTACTCTGACCCACTTTCCCTAACTCAGGCTGTTAGAGGACAGCCTCTAACAGGGGTAGGGAGAACCTTTCTGTTTGTCGGTAGCCCACTCTGGCACAGAGTGCCGCCAACGAGTCCTGTCTGTGCCAAGGGACCATGAGAACTATTTGTTCTTCCTTGGGGGAGCACAGAGCCAAGAGAAAGCCCCACGCCTAGAAAAGGTGCCCAAGCAACTATTAAACTGAAGATAGAAGGAAGGAGGGCTGGGGAAGTAGCTCAGTTGGCAGAAATATTTGCTTCACGTGGGTTTAGTTCCCAGCCACACATAAACCCATTCCAATAGCACATGCCTACAATCCCAACATCTGGAATGTGGAGACAGGAGACTCACAAGTTCAGGGTCATCCTCGAATGCATAGTGAATTTGAAGACAGCCTGGGATACATGAGACCCTGCTCAACATGTGATGGGTGGAGGGGATGAAGGTTCTAAGGAAGGCGAGACGTTTAGGAGCACACACCTTCATTCCCAGTACTCACAAGGCTGAGGCAGGAGGATCACCTCAAGTACAAGCCCAGCTTGCATTACACAGTGAAAAGAACATATAAAGAAGCTCCTACCAATTAGAGGAGGACAGGCTCTCCAGACAAAAAGCCCGATCTGACAGAGATATAAGGTATGGAAACTCAATGGCCAGTGACCGAAGCATGGGAACAGCAGGCAGGAAGTCAGTGACAGGAACAGCAGGGTTCTTGGTGCCACCTGAAAACCAGGGATGCTCCTGTAAGGAGCAACTGGATAGCTTTAAATCTGGGAAGGTCACAGTCTGGGGTGTTTCCAAACAAAAGGATTGCTTCGAGGCGGTATGCTGAGCCATGCATCGAGCAGAAGGCTAGTGGATACCTGAATGTCTGAGCCGAGACTGCCCAGGGCAGAGAGTGGGTTTCTCTTCAGGGAGTATGGACTCAAAGCATATCTGTCCCAGATACAACCTCACTGATAAGGAAGCTGTGCTGGAGGAACCCAGGCCCACCTGTGGCCACAGGGCTCACCATAGTCCTCTGAAAATTCCCTACTGCAGGGTTCACTCTGCAAAATAGTGATTTCAATCATGGCTGCTGAACGGCTGCAGAAAAGGCAGCGTGCTACTGCTGCATGTGAGAAAGAGCAGTGTGTGCATATTAACTGCTTGATTATAACCTGTCATCAGCTTTGTCCTTTTTAGGATATTGGGGGGAAAAAAACTTGCCAAAAAAAAAATCCAAATTCTCCTTACTAAGTCTTTTTAAATGCCTTCCGTTTCTCCCAGCCCCAGGGCCACAGAGACTCATGACAAGAATCTCACCCACCAGATGAGCCCTGCTAATATGCTGGGCGCGCTCATTAGCATAGACACTACAGTGAAAAGGAGGGTACCACTTCCCTACAAATTCGGCATCTCACCCACAGACAGACACTGGAGAAGTGAAAAGCCTAGCCTGCTGCCCTCTGTACCACACAGCCCGGCCTCAATGTCCCCAAAGACGGCACTCTAAACTACAGAGACTAGTACACGTGCCCCTTCCTGGCCACAATCCCAAACGGGCGCTGTCTCTCCTAAGACTCAGCTCCCCAGTCTCGCACTCTGCTGTAAGCTTCCAGCGGTCTTCTGTAGAATCTGCTCTGTTGGAGAGAAGACCTGAAACCCCGGCCTGCCACCAGGGCAGCCCCTACCACCCTGCTCCGGGCAGCCCCGCCTCCAGGGCTGTCAGCCCAGGGTCTGCCAGAATGTCCGTCTCATTTGTAATCTCACTAGAGCACTCACTGTGACACTTTGACTTCCACCCTTGATTTCTTGACCTATTTGTTTCTGTTTTGTTTAAAGGGGGAGGGGGACACACAACCTGCTGTGCCACCCTGGCTGGTCTGCAGCTTATTATGACCTCATCCTCTCGTAGCCCTCCTCCTCCATTTCTCCAGAGTGCTGAGATTACAGGCATGCACCACCATGATTGGCTTCAACCCAGTTTTGTTTTGCATTCCCAAGAAACTCAAGAAGCCATGAAACTGAAGCTGACACAAGGGGTTCTCCAGTCCAGACGAAGGCCTGCTTCACACACCTCCAAGCTCCTCTCTGAGTCCTGTCAAATGTATCTCCCACAGCATGCTCAGGTGTCCTCTGTTATGTATTGTGCCCTCTGAGCCTTAATCCTGGATGCCGTGTCCAGTTTTAAACTGATACCCCTTAAGAATGTTACAGCCAGCTGGGAAGTGGAGTGCACCCCAGCACTCGGGAGACAGAGGCAGGTGAATCTCTGAGCTCGAGGCCAGCCTGGTCTACAGAGTGAGTCCAAGACAACCAGGGCTACACAGAGAAACCCTATTTTAGAAAGAAAGAGAGGGAGGGAGAGAGGAAGGAAGGAAGAAATATTACAGCCATTTACTTTCTGTCTCCCCTAAACATGCAAGCACCATAAAAGGCTTACTGCCTATCTCAGGTGGACACCATGCCCAACACAGGACCTGACAAGACACTCAGAGAAACTCCTATTCATCAGCACCTCCTGGGGGGAGTGGCCTGGCCCAGCAGAAAGGGAATAAGCCATTTCTGAAAGCCCCAACAGCTTTTCATTCATGAGAGTTCCAGGAGGGCCCGGACACTAGCCATGGAGAACTGCTCCTTAAATGTCCACTGTGGCAGTCTGGGTCACTCCAGGGACATGCCTGTAGCAGAGGTCTGGCACCTACCCAGCACTGAAGAAATGTTTGTGGAATGGAATGGAACAAACTGAAAAATGCTGGCGATTTGTTCTTCTGGCTGCAGAGGCCAGCTCCCCTCTGGGGCCAGTTTGTAGGCAAATGATCTCAGGCCTGCCGCCTGCTTCCTCTAATGAAGCTCTGCAGCTGACTCCTCAGAGTGTGGGAGGAGGCAATGCTCACTGCCATCCCAGTGGCCTGCACTGAGGCAGGCTGCAGGCTTGTCCCACAGAGTGTGGACAAGGAGACCACCCCCACACCCCACCCGACCTCTGCACAGTCACGGTAACCTGCTGGGCCTAGATTCTGAGCAAAGCAGCACCTGCCTCCCGCCTGCAGGGCCTCACTGGGGAGGGAAGAAGGAAGTGAGCAGGGAGTCCTGCTGACTTATATAACCAGCCTCCTCGGCCTCATCCTCCAAGTCAGAGGCCCTGGCTGGGGGCAGGCCACAGCCCAACTCTGCAGCTGGCAAGAGGCTGCAGAAGCAGAGGCAACCTCCCGCGGTGCTTCTGCTTCCCCAGCCCTCCAGACATCTCTCCAGCCCTCCTGCTGAATGCTGGGAACCAGGAAGGGCTGTTGTTTTTCAAGCGTGTGAAAAAGTGGCCTGCTGGCTTCCCTGGCAGCAAACCCAGGCTCTGTGCTCTGAACGGGGTGAGGGTTAAAGGAACTAGGGCTGGGGCTGGGCTGAGAGGCCAAGGGCCTCTGAAGCAACCCACAGTTGCTCCAACCTTTCAGCTTTGCAATCTCCTCACTTCCTCTTAGAAAATCTGCTTTGGCAGCAGGGGCCAAAGAGGAGGCACCCCACCCCAACACTACCACGATGGATGGCCCTGGGTAATAATCTCACTTCCCTTTCCTGTCATGACTGGTCTTCTCCTATGGCCCTGGGCAACCCCGCTGACCATCATCCAGCAGAGCGCGAAGGGCCAGCCGGGGAGAGCCAGGAGAGGGAATCGAGAAGGAGGAACAGGGAGGGATGAGGAGAGGGGAGAGGCACACAAAAGCCAAAGTCCATTTCCCAGGCGTCGACAACAAGCCACCTACATATCACACTTTATTTACTTGTGTGTCCATGTGAATAAGAATCCGTTCTCTCTGGAGAGCAAACTCTGGGAGTTAGTCTTTGCAGCAAGTGCCTTCACTAGCTGAGCCATCTCACTGGCCCCTTTACCTCAGATGCCTCAAGTTCCAGGCAATGCTCCTGCGTGCTCGGACCACAGTTGTGCACCACCATTCCTGCCTATAACAGTGATTGTATCCTCACCTCCGGCCACAGCCACCCAGTGTGATAGGTGCACTGACTTCCCAAAAACTGAGGCCCAGAGAGTCCAAGCTCCTTGACCAGGGTCCTAAGAGTGAACTAGTGAGAGCTCAGTGGGCAGTAGCTGGGGTTGCCTTACTGTAAAGTCCACACTCCAAACAAACCTAAACACACACACATACACACACTCAAAGAGAGAGAACAACCTGGGAGGGAAATTTGTTTTTAAAAAATACTTATTTAATTTTATTCTCTGTGCATTGGTATGAAGGTGTCAGAATTCCTGGAACTGAAGTTATAGACAATTATGAGCTGCCCTATGGGTACTGAGAATTGAACCCGGGTCCTTTGGAGGAGCAGACAATACTCTTAACCACTGAGGCATCTCTCTAGCCCTACCTGGGAGATTCCTAGAGATGGAAAAGACACTGCTTCATCCCTGGGGAGGGAAAGCAGAGCCTTAAACAGTCTCTCCCTGTGGACACTATTTGGAATTACAGGACAGTGCTGGGCAGAACTCAGCCTGGGGAGAGCAGCAGCCTAGCTGGCTACTGGCAAGCCTCCCCTTCCAATTAACCGGTAACAGCTTGGCCCAGGGCTAACCAGACCAGAGGGTTTCAGCAAAGCAGGGCACTGTCTGCTCCTCCGGAGATGCAGGCTGCTGGAGGCTATGCCTTTGCTTCTGCTTGGGCCTTGTCCCTTCCTCATCACAGAACCTGTCAAATGAGGAGAGAACCCAGAGACTTCCTAGGCCAAAGCCTCTCCCACCTCCACTTTGACACATTGAGAAGTTGGGGCTCAGAGAAGAGGAGCAGCTTGCCTTGCTATGAGCGACAATGAGGAAGTGGGATTCGGGTTCCCATTGTGCCAGGGCGGCACCCACTCTGCATCTATCCATGTCTTTGCTCTCCAGCTCCTCTCCCTGCTTCCTGCTACCCTTTCCCAGATCTGCCCAGCAGGCTCAGTTCTCAGCCTCTTTTTACTCTCTCCCAGCCTCACCACCCTCCCTGACCCCCCTACATACTCCTCTGCACCAAACATCCATTCTTAGGAGGTTTAATTAGCTGATTATGACCACAGCCTGCTGGATCCAGTGCCCAGAATTCTGTCCCTCATAATGAGGTGGGTTCTGAGCACTTGCCCACTGGGCAGCCAATGGGGAGACCTAGGCTCTGCCAGCCAAGGCAGGCTCTTAAACCGCATAAAGAGCTCCTTGATCCAGGCAGATCATGGGTAGCCAGGGTCCCCTCCTTAAGCCAGGTCAAACCACACTGGGTGTGCTGTAGGCAGACCCAGATGTCCGCTCTCAAATGGGACTCCCTGCTCTCCCACGCCACTGCCCAAAGCAAAGAAAGACAGGCTCAGGGACGTCTGAGGATGAGCAAGACAGAAGTAGCCCACACTTAGGGGGAAGATGGCTCTACGTGGGGCACTTAAGAAGTGGGATCTGGGGCTGGGGTGTAGCTCAAATGATTAAGTGTTTGAGTGTTTGCCTAGTATGCATGAGGCGCTGGCTTCAACCCCCACTACCACATAAACCATGCATACTGATACAGGCCTGTAATCCCAGCACTCTGGAGGTAGAGGCAGGAGGCTCAAAGGTTCAAGACCAACCTTGGCTGTGTAGGGAGATGATGGCTAGCCTGAGCTAGGGACCCTGCCTGAAAACAGAAACAAGGCTGGGCTATAGCTCAGCAGCAGAGCACTTGTCTAGCATACATGGGTTCCAACCTGAGTACCACGAGATTTGGACAAGCAGAGAGATGCTCAGCCAGTGCTACCATGAGGAAGCAGCAGCAGCAGCAGCAACTAAAATGGCCATCGACCCCTGCCAGCAAGTTCCATGATCAGAAACTACATCTTTTAATCAAGAGAAAGTTGGCCATCCCATGACCTCTGTCTTTTGGGCCATGAGCCTAATCTAGTTCCTGTGGCTCTGTGCTACTCTGAAATCCTTCTCTCCCCTCTGAGGACATCTCCCACTGAAACGCCTACATTCCGCTTCCTTCACTGAACAAGTATTTATGGAGCTCAGTGCCTGCACAGACACTAGGGACAAGGCAACATGGGCCAGGCGCCCTTGCAGAGTTCTTGTTTCATATGAGAATATCACAAGATGCAAGCAGGGCAAGAGGGAGGTGTGTGCAGGAGAAGACGGCAGAGCTCTGAAAGCTTTGGGGATCAATGAGGGCTTCCTGGAGGAATCCAGGCCTGTCAAACTCACCTAACCCTTGAGACAGCTCCTCTGAGCTTTATAGCTAAACAACTAGTTAGACTTTCAGCTTCTGAGTGTCAGAGGTGGGAGTTGAAACCCACGAAGTCTGTTTTTCCCAGAGCACACTGATCTATGCCTGATAGGGCTGATGGCATCAGAGAGGCCAGCCTCGATGATCCCCAGAGTACCACAGAGACTCAGGCTGCTTCCTGAAGGAAGTGACCCTTGAAGATCTTGAAGGAGCCAGGCGTGGTGATGCACACCTTTGATCCTGGCACTTGGGAGGCACAGACAGCCAGACCTGTGAGTTCAAGGCTAGCCTGGTCTACAGAGTGAGTTCCAGGACAGCGGGGTACATAGAGAAACCCTGTTGAGGGGTTGGGAGAGCTGAAAGGAAGAGGGAAAGATGTCCAGGAAGAAACAGCCTAGTCAGAAGCAACTGACCTTTAGGGACCCGCCAACTAGTTGATTTGATGTCCCTGGAGGCTGGAGATGAGACCAAACAGTGAAGGCCACTACTAACAGATCTGATGCCACAGAAGCAAGCACTTCCTAACCCCTTTCACCACTGACTCTACACCCTAGACATGCTTCCTTGCCTCACCCATCTGTAACAGAGCCTTAACCTGCCCATCTCCCCATTTTTGGCCCCCAGAAGAAAAGCCAGTAATCAGAAAGCAAGAGAAGAGCCTCACACATCAGGCTGGTTAGGAGAGGCTAGGGCTCTGAGTCTGTGAATCACATCTTAGGTCTTACAGTAGTGTGTGAACAGCGAACACAGGCTGGAGGGCTCTTAGAATGGTCCCTACCAGTTTACTCCCTTGGTCCTTTGCCAAAACCTTTCCACTCCCTTTGGTGGCAACCTCAGAGGGGTGAGACTGCAAAAGCACCAGGAAGCCTAACTGAATCCCTAGGTCCCAGGCCAGCACGGAAGGGACGCTCTGCCCCACAGCTCGTGCCTCCTGCCACAGGCCCCACCTTGCTGAGTCTCTTCAGCCAACAGTCTGTTTTCTCTCCCTGAGACCCAAGCTCTATGGGGACCTCACCAGAGTGGACCCCATCCTTTCAGTTTGACTTCAATCACACAGACTTCCAGGGACCTGTGAGGTCCAGTCCCTTGGGCCTGGCCTTCTGGGGCCTCATCTGGCACCAGGTCTCCCTAGCGGGAACAAGGAGTTCTTCTGAGGTAGGGCTAGAGATGGGCCAGTCCCAGGAAGGAGGAGGCTGTCTCCTGAGAGATGACCCAGCCAGGGCTCCTCTGAGGAGAGAGGCAAAGAAGGGGCTGGACAACGGAGCTCTTTGTTCCCCTTTCAAAACAGCCACCCAGTCCCACCCCCCCCCCGTTCTCCATTCCCTTGCTAGGAATCGAGCCACCCACCCCCAGGGTCAGGATCCACCCTACACATGGCAGGGCAGTGCCTGGAAATCCGCCCAGGACGACCCCTGTTCTGTCCAGCATATATA
>CM053758.1:72790142-72822810 GCA_028658305.1 Pachyuromys duprasi | reverse complement strand
TCTGAGGAACCCCTAATAGAAGGGATGGAATTTACATCAGCACTTAGGGGGTCCTCCCCGGGGCTGAGGGCAGAGGCATCAAGAGTTCAATCTAGTTCAGCAAAGCTCTGCCAGGCATCTTCCAAGAACGAGATCTGAAGGCTGGTGGGCCCCCAAGAAGCAGGCACAGCCAGAACCAAAAAGAGCTCACTAACTGGGGAACAAAGCCCCCCCCCTTGCATTCCAGGTATAAGCGAGAACATGCCATGTTACTCAGTGGCTAAGCTAGTGTCAAGACCTTGGCGTGGGCTCTTCTGTTTAGGGTACCCTCCTACCACCTAGACCTTCCTTGAGCTCCAGCAGCCAGCAGAGGGTCACCTGATCCAGGAAGCCCTTCCAGACCTCCACCAGAGTCAGAGGACCCTCACTTACTCCGGGAGCATGCCTGCCCTGGCCATGTCACACATCACACTGTGCTTTTTCCATCCTACCAGACCTGGATTCCTCCAGGAAGCCCTCACTGATTTCAAAAGCTTAGAGGAGAGGTCCTTGAGGTACAGAGCCAGGCAGGGACTACTCCTTCCTCCTCTGCCTACTTTATTCAGCGGTAACCTCAGCACTCCACTAAGCCATCCACCATCTTCTGGTAAACATGGGGATCTTGCTGCAGCCCCCTCCTCTACCCTCTGTAGTCCTCTCCTGCTTCTGGGGCATCAGGCCCCAGCCGTCCTCAGTTGCCTGCTGCTTCTCTCCGTTCCACACACCAGTGCTCTCCTACCACCTTTTCTTCCTATTCTCCCCTCTCCTTACACCAAGGTCATCTACATCCTCCAAGGCCCCGTGTGCACACAGAAGCCTTTCAAGTCTCTACTTGCATCTCTGTCCCTAACCTGAAATCCAGAGGTCCCTGTCAACCCCTCACCCTCCGTCCACTCCTGGCTCCCTGCCACCCACGCAGGCCTTGGCTGGAGAGTCGGCTGTGTCATCCCAGCAAGCAGTAGAGAGGGTAGCCTGGCTGAGGCCAAGCGGCTACTCTGTGCCTCCCTGTTGCCGTCTTCAACCAACACAGCCCATGGGAAAGGCCCCGGAAGAGGCAAGCCCACGACTAAGGACCCCTGACCCCATGCCAACTAGAGGTTTCAGCCAGGAGGTCTAGACTTGAAAGGAAATGAGCCATCAAAGGAGTCTGCAGCCTGAAGCCAGCTGGGAATCAGGGACACTGGGCCAGGCTCCCCGCCACGCCTAGCAGCAGCCCAGGAGCAGTCCTGCCAAAGCCACAGGACTTCCCCATGTTCTAGCCAAGATGGGTCACACAGAGCTTAACCACCTCAAGAAAGACAGCCAAGGTTCACAGAGAGCTGGTGACTGCAAATCCCCATTACAGCCACCCTCCCTCCCTGGGACCTGGGGGGGGGGGCAGTGGTGCATATAGTGGGGAGATGTTCATCAACATCTATCGCAGAGGAAATTCCACCCCATCCCTCCTATTGCCTCAAGATGATCCTTCAGGTCACTTCTGGAGTTAGTAGGACCGGCTGGGGGCAGCTGAGAGGCCAGCTGTGGACAGGACAAGCCCCTTTCCCTCTCAGTAGCCGTATGTATAAGGCAGCAGAGGGGACTTGGTAGGCAGGGGACCTCTGTTCAGATGCTGGCTGACTGAGTGATACTGGACATGCTACTCTCTCTCCTAACTTATTTCCACACCTTTAAAATGGGAACAACCACTCCTACGTTACTAAACTGTGGGAAGAATACAATGAGATTGTGCACATCTTGCATGTGTGCTGGTATGCATGTACATATAATGTGCAGAGTTAATATCGATCTCTTCCTCAGATCCTCTCCACCCTACGTCTTGAGACAGAGTCCACTAGATCTGAGTGCCAGACTGGCTGGCCAGAGAGCTCCAGCAACACGCCTGTCTCCACATCCCTTCCCTTCCTGACCCTCACCCCCAGCTCTAGGGTTAGGGACCACCACATCCAGTTTTTATGTGGGTTCAGGAGATGATAATTCAGGGGCCCCATGCTTAAGCAGCAAGCATTTTACTGGAGCCATCTCCCCAACCCCTGTGAACATAACTCCAATCCCAGGCAGGCAGCAAAGGTCCACTCAGCTTGCTGGGCCTCACTTCCTCATTCATTTGCTATTGAGCAGCCCCATCCTCCCTGCAGCCTTAGTTCTGAGCCGCAGCCTTGGTTCTGAGGCTTCTCCCTAGAGTGTCACTGCTTGAATGCCTGCTCCCCCTCTCTTCCTGGCCTCTGCCAGAAGCACCTATCTGAGAGGAAGGCTTGCTCGGGAGCCTCCACTGCCCCACCCTCTCCTCTCAGCTGATCCTGTCTCCTCAGCCTGACATTCCCAGGCTGGGAGTGACTGGCCTGTGTTCACCTGCTAGGGCCCACGGGCAGGCCGCAAGCCCCCTCTCACACCCTGGTCTGGCAGGGTCTCCCGTCCCGGTCCTTGGCACTTCTAGGTAAACCTCAGCAGCTCCGACCACCTAAGACAGCTTTGGGCCACATCTATCCCAGAGCCCTGATGGGGACAAGGGTCCACCTCACACAGCACTATGTCCTGCATCACAGTCACCTGGGGATAAATCTTCTGGGGTTCGGCTCTAGAAACTCCAGCTTCGGAGCACAAAGAGGCCACTCCCTTTAATGAGTGAACCTGTGCTCCTGGGACCCCTAATACGGTCCCATCTTGATGCGAGCATGTTCCTACCTTGTGACTCCTCTCTCTCAACCCAGGGATTTCCCAGAAGGCAGTGACCGTTCTGATTAGTGTTCATTATCACGTTCTCCGACAGGCCAATAGGTGTGATGATGACTCCAGAGCCTAAGAGTATTGAGTATTTGCAGTGTCCTTTCCAATTCACAAAGCGAAATGTCACGGCTAGTAGGACACAATGGTGAAAACCTCTTTGCAATGTTCTTATCCAGATCGATCTAGAAAGGGGATGGCAGAATTCCTGGTTTTCTAGAGGAGGAGCAAGCAGGGACAGGTGTAATCTATCTGCCTAGTCTGTATTTCCTGACATAGTCTTTTGTCCTATGAGCTCAGTAAGCTCTTGGGAGCCATGAAAGGCAAAGTTCTGATTGCTCCAACTTACAGATGGGAATGGTGGGTCTGCCCTTGAGTTGGAAGCACAGCAGCCAGAATCAAGGGCAAAGCTCTGGCCTCAGACAGGTTCTCCAACAGGTGTCTGGCAGGCCACAGTGTCCTCATCCTATGACAATTTACGCTATCAGGGAGCTGTGACACTTCTCCTCTAGTCGCAGGGAGGCCCAGCAGGGCTGAGTCACCCTGGTCACCAGCAGCACAGGAGAACAAAGGAGAAGACAATGGCTGCTCCCTGCTGTGCCCAGCAGAGAGCAATGTATGACCTTACAGGTCCAGAGGGTCTCTGGGGGCTGAGGGGAGATGGATGTGGCTGATGAGAGAGGACCGAAGCCTGGGTCACAGTGCTGGCCAGCCAGCTGCACCGGACTGGCCCTCATGGTGAATGCAAACACCTCCCGACCCTCTGCAGTCTCCCAAGGTTGTACCTCTGCAGAGAGTGGGTACCCTACCAGTCCTCACACCTGGAGTCCACACAGTGCTGGGCAGACGGAGTGGGCTCTGGCCTCTGCTTCCTCCTGACCTTTAAGCAAGGCAAGTGACCTTTCTCACCCTTTTGGTTCCTCTTTGGGGAAACCAGAAAAGGAAAATTAACCTCCTGGAAGAGTCATCAGTAGAGAGGCTGGTGGGAGGCAGTTTCTAAAACATGAGGTGTCCGAGTTATCCCAGTGCCTCAATTTCTTCTCCTGAGAAATGGGAATAACCTCCAGAGCCCCTTTCACACACTGTCTCAGCTGTCAGTAGGTAAAAAAATCAATTTGTTTAAGGGTCCCATCACGTGACCACAGCGATGTTTCCTTTCTGATCATCTCTCATCCCCTATGCTATGCCTAATATACAACAGGAGCTTAATAAATAAATACTGAAAGAGAAAAGGTAAAGGCAGGGAGGACACAAAAATTAAGAGCAAAAGGAAAGCAATGAAAAACAGCCGGTGCAGGATGGCCAGGGGAGGGGGCAGGGAGAACCACAGTGAGACGTCCAGGGAAGACAAAATGATAGAAAGTTGGCCAAGGCTGGTCTAGGTCACAAGAGTTGACCCCAAGAGCTGAGATGCTTCTCCCCTAACCCTCCCACTTTGACCTAGTTTCCACCACGAGGGCCTCACCTCTCCTTTCAAGGCAGGCTCTATAAAACAGTTCCCCTCACCTCCCTCAGCTAGATGCAGCCTCCAGCAATACGCTTTGGAGGTCAGAGGGGAAGGAGGCCTTGTTTATGGGACCTGCCTTTCCAGGCCCCAGAGTCCTCCGCTCCCGCTCCCGTGACCCGCGTTTCCAGCCCCGCCAAGGAGAGACAGGAGTGAGCGTATCCACTGCCCTGGGGACATCAGGCCCTGCAGGCGTCTTCTGACGTGCATTCATATGGTTCGCCTCGGTGTGTAGCTTAGACATGTGGCTGCATCGTGTCCTGTCGGTGTCGTGTCAGAGCGGGTTGACAGACTGCGCGCACTAGCCACAGCGTGCTTTGCAGCATCCATGTGACAGGATTTGTGTGTCGGTGTCTGCCCACATGTGTGCGGCAACACGAGGGTGTGTTAGAGCTGGTGCGCGTTCGAGTGGGGACCTGTGTATGCCAACAGGACCGCCAGCAAGAACGCGTGGACAGACAAGTGTGTGCGCGCGCGGGAGGGAACGCTGTGACGTCGCCGTGTCACAAATGTGAAGAGTGTGTGCCAGCAGGAGGGTGCTGGTGTATGCGCGAGCATGTGTGTCGTGTGTCAGCCTGCCCCGGAGCGTCCTCGAGTCCGCCGGCCAGGGCTGGGTGTGTGAGCTGGTCTCGGCTACGAGCCGCGAACCAGATGGGTTGGCCCACCCTAGCCAGCTCGGTCCTTCCACATGGTTCTGTCCAGCGACCACACAAGAGGCTCGGGCGGAGAACACAGTGCCAGACCTCGGGTGACGCTGGTTGGAACCTCCGCCCGTGCCCTCGCCCAGGTCGTCCCCGCGCGCGCACGGGGCAGGGCGGCCACCCGCACTCACCGCGTCCCTTTGTCGCCCATGGTCTGCGGCGGCCGCAGGGAGGTCCGCGGCGTCAGCGCCCAGGCTGGAAAATCCCCGGCCGCCAGGAGGAGCGCGGGCCAGCCCGCTCCCGGCTACCCCGCTCCGCCTCCTCCGCTGTCGCCGCCGCCGCCCCCGCCCGGGTCCCCGCCCGTCGCTCCAGCAGCTCAGCGCCCCGGCCGCCGCCAGGGGCGTGGAGCGTGCGGGTGTGAGCGCGCGTGTGTGGCTCCGTGCGCGGCTCTGCGTGTGCGCGCCCAGAGAGCGAGGGCTGGGCGGCCGGCCGCGGCTGGTCCACGCGAGCGCGTGCCAGTGTGGGTGCGCGTGCACGGCTGTGCGCGCGAGTCTGTCGGGAAAGAATGTGTGTGTGTGTTTGTGTGTGCACGCGCGCGCGCAGAGGTAGCACGCCTTTGTGCAGTTGTGCGTGTGTATGCACAGTCGTGGGTGCGAGCGCGCTCCCCCGCGCACGCCGGAGCTGGCCTTTGTGTCCTCGGGTAGATGCAAGCGGAAAATCCGCAGACTCCAAGGCCCAGCCACAGTGGCGCCCCTGCGTGAGGACGATTCCAGAGATTCCAGAAGCCTAGCCGGGCCTGCGCCCTTTGCTCCACCCTCCCCTCCCCCGCCCTTTTGGAGAGATACCACCCAACGGCACAACAGGGACAGGAAGAACGGGTGGGGGCGGGCAGCGGACTGCAACGCTGGAGAGCAGATGAGGGTGGAAAGCGGAGGGGAGGGGCAGACAGAAAGAGGAAGCGGTGAGAACAGGAGATAAGGAAGGGACGGGGAGCGGACCGGCTGGAGGCCAGTAGCGTCTAGCATCGTGATAGCACTCAGGCGTAGCTTAGTTGCCTGCTATGACGACTCCGGGCACCAGCCACCTCAGCCCATCACCTGTCCACAAGTTGAAAGAACTCACTTGTACTTTTGTGGGCAGGCAGCTGCACACAGTGGTGTCCCCGGAGCCTACAGCCCGCAGCTTTCTTGGTATTCTTGGAAATACTGATTTTCCTCAAGTTCACAGCCACCCCTTGCAGAAGCAGCAGGTGGGGGGGTGCGCGGGTGGAGTCCAGAGGCTAAGGAGGATAGGACCGGGTTCTGGGTTTTAATCCATTGTCTCCTAGCAGGGAACTTGAGGGGTCCATTCTTGCTTTACAGGCAGTGGGAGACTTGGGAGGTCTTTCTCACCCCCTCGCTGCTGGGGTTTGACTAATTGGCCCTGATAGGCCCCTAATATGGGAGTATTAACGATAGGAAAGGAAGCTATCATTTACTCTGATGCAATGGCGGGTCTGGAAACATCTCCTGTAATTATGTTCAGAAGCAGTTACCTATGCTGTTTACACAGAGTGTCTGTTTATAGAGTTGGTAATAACATCCCAGGATAATGACTAGAATTATGTCCAGATTGGGGAGGGTTGGTAGAGGCTGATGGGCAGGCAGGGTGGGCTGTGGTAAGAGCTAGGAGAAAACGGATTAAGATCTGTAACTTCACCTGCTCTTTCTTAGCCTCTGGGATCTTCCTTTGCCTCAACTAGGGCAGAGCAGGAAGCCACCTGTTCCTTCTGCAGAGGGTGGGGGAAGGATCTTGACAGGCGCAGAATAGAATCCTCTGTTGGTAGCAGGAAGCTCATTTTGTGAGCTCAAAAGGCCCCTAACCAAAATCCATATAGGCTTCCCCCAAGCCCAATGCTATCAGCACAGGACCCAGAGCTAATTAATGCTCAGAGCACAGACAAATTCTTCATCCTACTCAGTATCTGCGGTTATGTTACCATAACAAACAGTGTTTCAGATTACTTCCCAGTAAAACAAACAGTCCAGAAAGATGCACCAGATGGCTCCAGGTAGCCCCCAAGCCCTCATCGCCCTTCCTGGGTTGGCTTCGGAAAGCATGGCTCTAACTCTGAGGGACACTGAACAGATTGGTAGACGTCAAGGGCACCCTTTCTAGCCTGTAAACCCCGTGAGGGGGTAAACGGTGTGCCTGGTACTGCTTGGCGCCTGCAGCCCAGTGAGCAAAATGTTCTGCTGCCTTTTCTAAAATGGAAGAGCAAATAGTACTGAGAGAAGCTAAGCAGCTTGCCCAAATCATAGCCTCCTCTCGACCTTGGCCTCCAGCCTCCCTTTCCCCAGCTCTCCTCAAAGGGAAGCTAACACAGAGCTGATCGAGAATTTGGCTTTCTGTCTATTCACTAACTGTTTCCTGTGCCACTTGTGGTTCTGGGGAATTTGAAGGTCAGTGTCAAGCAGGACAGAGCTTTCAGTGTGGGCGGGGGGAGGGATCCTGAACCGGGGCAGGGGCTGTTTAGAGCATACCTTTCTTTTATCTGTCAGGCCTAAGGAAGGCACTTACGTATTCTCAATAATCAAAATTAATAAAACTGCATAAGTGGTCATGAGAACTCCCTGTCAAGAATGTAGTTTTAACAGTGTTATGGAAGAAACGAAGCACATTGGCCGGACTAACGTCCTTAGATAAGGACGTGACCTTTGGGCAGAAACCTGCACCAAGATGCCTTGAAGGGCTGCCGGCTAAGGGACCAGCAAGGAACCAGGAGGTGTGTCTGGGGTTGGTAAACAGGAAGAGTGGTGCAGGTGGGGCAGGCAGAGGTCAGATGGCTCAGGTCTCAGAGGTGAAGTGCTTGGGAAGCCAATGTAAGAGAGGGTTTAGGGCCTCCCCTATCAGTGGACTTGGAAAGGGGCAGGAAGGAGATGAGGGAGGGAAGGGCGGGATAGGGAGGGAATGCGGGGGGGGGGGGGAGCTACGGCTGGGATACAAAGTACATAACCTGTGATTAATATAAAATAAAAATGTTAAAAAAGAGAGAGAGAGTGTTTAGGGCCTCAGTGTGTTTAAACTTCAGCCCTGGGGGCCACATGCAGCCAAGAATACTAATAAATGTGGCCCAAACACAAAAGCATAAACTTCTTTAAAACATTCATGTGTGATTAGATAGAGCATTTCTGGTGTGTGAGCTTTGTTGATGACAATATCGGGTCCTAATGTTGAGACTGGACACACCTGGCATGCAGATAATAGTCCCGGCTTCACATTCCAAGGCTGCGATGCGCATTGCTGGGTGGAGATGCCATGGGACAAGGCAAGAACAGAGGCTGGATGCCCCGTTGGCACAGTATCCTGGCACTGCAATGGTTTGGACTAGAGCTGTGGCGCAGAAGACACAGAGAGTTAAGGACTCGTGGCTAGACTTGGAGGCTGTAGTGTGCTTTCCCGCTGCTGTGACCAAGGCAACTTAAGCAAGAATTGACTCAGGTTATGATTCCAGAGGGATGGGAATCCAAGATAGTGAAGCAGAGTCGTGGTGGCTGGAACAGGAAGCTGAGTTCACATCTTCAAACAGTAAGCATGAAGCAGAAAGGGCACACTGGCAAGCTGGGCATGGTGGCACACGCCTTTAATCCCAGCACTCAGGAGGAAGAGACAGGTGGATCCTTGTGAGTTCGAAGTCAGCCTGGTCTACATAGTGTTAGTTCAAGGACAGCCAAGGCTCTGTAGAGACCCTGTGTTAAAACACAGACACAAACGTTGGGAATGGTGTGGCACTTTGAAACCTCATAACCATCCACAGTGACCTACATCCTCCAGCAGGGCTACATCTCCTACACCTCCTCAAACAGAACCTACTGGGGAGCATGTGTTCAAATGCCTGCGGAGGATGCTCTCGTTCACACTGCTACGGATGGCCTGTTGGAGGGTAGTCAGTTTGACACTCATGTAGGGCCCTTCTGCAAAAGAAGTCTCGGTCCAGAGGGCTGGAAGTTCCACCCTTCCTGTCTCAACATCATTGATGTGCGTCCTCCCACCCCCTGCACAAGCGAGATCTTCCTGAAAGGCAGATGGCGCCCACTGCCGAGGCTCCCAGGAAACAGCCACCTGCAGCTATGCACCACCCAGGCCTGTCCCGAGCCTTCGATTTACCATCCACAATCATAGCTTCTTTTCCTTTTAACTTTTTTGAGGCAGGGTCTCATGTAACCCAGCCTGGCCTTTAACTCACTGTTGGGTTTCAGACCCAGGACAAGCGGCTGAGGTGTCTATTTAACATGTCAAAGAGGACCTGGCCTCCAGGTTCTGGCCCAGCATTCCTCAGTCCCTACCTGTTACAGGGTACAGTTGGCATAGTCCTCCTCTACCCCAAACTTTTCAGGCCAAGGGCTAGGCTTCCCCTCTCCCACAGGCTTTTCCCTATATAATCCAGACATTTTGACCATTAGCGCTCTCTCTCTTCCTCTCTCTCTGCATTTCTCTTTCCCTGCAGGTGTGTGTGTGCTATCTCTTCTCTCTCTGCCCCACCTCTGTCCCCGAGTCTTCATGGCGATTTCCCTTGCCCCATTCCTTGGGGCTGGTGAACCTGCCCAAGAGCTGCCCCCAATAAACCTGCCTTTAATACTTTTAATTCGGCTTGAATGGTCTTATTTTGTCAGTGGAGAAAAACCTATTACTCACCATATGGCCAAAGATGACCTTGTTCTTCTGGTCAGTGCTGAGATGACAGGTGTGCGCCACCATGCCCAGTTTATGTTGTCCTAGGGATGGAACCCAGAGCTTTCCACATGCTAGGCATGCATTTCTCCAAGTGGGCTACATCCCCAGCCTTCTAATAATTTCTTATATTATTAGAGTGCCAGTGGAAAAATGGCACTCACCGCTCTTGCAGAGGGCCTGAGCTTGGTTCCCAGCACCTATGCCTGTAACTCCAGCTCCAGAGAACTCCATGTTCTCTTCCGGCCTCAGCGGAAACTGTTCTCGTATACATACCCCCACACAGACATACATGCAGATGCACAATGTAAAGTAAAAATAAATCTTTTTGTTTAAATGAGCCTAGGCTGGCAAGATGTCTTAGCAGGTAAGGATACTTGCTACCTACCAAATCTCACTATCCGAGCTCAGTCCCTGGGGGTGGGGGACAGATGGAGGAAGCCGAGAACTCCCGAGAGGTGTCCTCTGGCCTACCACGTGCACACTGTGCTGTGTGTACATTGCCCTTGTTAACTTCAAACCTGGCATAAGTGGCTGAGGGGCCTAGTTAGCATTTCAAAGCAGGCCTGGCCTCCAGTTCTTACTCATCATCCTTCACTCCCTACCTGTTACAGGGTATGGCTGGCATACCCCACCCTCTACCCTGAACTCTCCAGGCCCTTCCCCCAGAGGCTCTTCCCTATATACTCCAGACATTTTGGCTACCCACCCCTTTTTTGTACCTTTGGCATCTGCTTGGTTTCCACTCTCTCCCTTCCCCTTCCCCTTCCCCTCTCCCTACATGGTTCAGGGTCATGACCACACTGGACTCTCCCAGATGTGTCTACCCCTGGCTATGCTGGGCACCCTATCTGTAAGAAACTTTCTCCTCCCCTGTGCCTAAGAGCAGGCATGTCTTGTCCTTTCCTTTTAATTTATTCTTTTACCCCCACCCCCACCCCAAGAAATGTGGAGGGAAAAAAAAAAGCAGCAAGGTAGAGAGTGATAGAAGAAGATAAATGAAGCCAGCCTCTGGTGTCCAGTGTGCACAGTGGGGCGCACCTGGAATCCCAGCCCTTGGGGGGCAGAGGTAGGCATGCCTTAAGAGTGAAGCCAGCCTGAATAAACTGCATAGCAAGTGCCAGGCCAGCCAGAGTTAAAGTGAGAGGCTGTCTCTAAACAAAACAAAGCAGCCAATGGAAATGATCGACCGGATCAGGCCCTGACCAGGACTGCTCAGTTATGCAGCCCTCTTGCCCTCTCTGTTGAAACTCTTCTTCATGTCAGTCCTAGTTACACCCTTTTATTTGTTCCTCTACCCAAAGTTGCCACTTGAAATAAATCACACACACACACACCATTTAAAACAAGGGTAGCAGTGGAAGGGTCAGAATGACCCCTGCTCTCTAGAAGAGAAAGCAGAGTTCTTTAGGGAAGACATGCTGAGCCAGGGGCTTAGCAGGCGAAATGAGCCAGAGCTTGGGCTCAAAGCTTGGTCAAGGGGTTGAAAGGCAGAGGGAGGGGGGCGGGAGGGGGGGTGGTCTTGCTGCATTTGCCGCTGACTGCTGTTCCCTGGAGATGCTGGCACTTAGAAGCTCAGAGACCGCTCTGACTCTGCCCAGCCAAAAATCTGAGAGCTATCCTTGACTCCTCCCTTGCCTGGTACAGTCCATGTCAATCCAGTCCAGGACTTCTGCCCCCTCTGTGAGTCCCCAGCAAAGCTAGGGAAATGGGCAGGAATCAGACCACACCATGCCAAGGTGCTTGTGTGTGTGTATGCTTGTGTGTTTATGTATATATATGTTTATGTATGTGTTTCTGTGTGTATGTATCTATCTGTGTGTGCATGCTTATATATGTATGTTTGTATATGTGTGTTTTTTCTGTATGTGTGTTTGTGTGTGCTTGTTTGTTTTTGTATGTGTGTATGTGTTGTGTATGTATGTGTGTATATGTGTGTATAAGAGAGATAGAGAGAGAAATTTAGTCTTCATTCAGTGAAGAGGCTGTAAAGGCTTTAAGTAGAAAGGGAACATGTACAGATGTGCTTTGAGATCACTCCAGCTGTTATATAAAGAATAGATTAGACAGGGGCAGGGGGAGTGTAGAGCAAGAGCAGCAAGGGAGGGTGTGAGCAATTCAAGGAGGAATGAAGGCTAACCTGCATTCCAGGGGTGCCCTCTGGCAGCAGCAGAGGCTGAGTGGAGGAAGGAGCCTGCCACCGGCAGGAATTGGATAGACCTACGGCCAATGCGTGGAACAGGAGCTAGGGAGTGGAAAAGAAGCCCAGAACAACAGGTCAGCCTGAGGAAGCAGGATCAGGGACAGGCAGCTTGTCAGCGTGCAAAACTACCTCAGGCTTATTTATGCGCACCAGTCCTCACTGAAAGCTCTGCTGGTGCTTTCCTGGTTTGACATAATATATTGGCATTGCTGAAGGTAATAGAAACCTCACAATAGGACACTACAGAGATGTCTTCAAAGACAAATTAGTAAAAAGTAAGTAAGTAAATTATAGAGTCTTTAAGATCAATCAGTATCTATTATGGATAGACAGACAGACAGGCCCAGAATCTTTTTACATATGAGAGAAACATACTAAATATCTGTTCCAGTTTTGACAACCTTAGTGGTAAAAATAGCAGATATTTGGAGAGGCGGGGTTTGAGACTGGGTTTCTCTGTGTAGCCCTGGCTGTCCTGGAACTTGATCTATAGACCAGGCTGGCCTCGAACTTATAGAGCTCTGCATGCTTTTGCCTCCCAAGGGCTGGGACTAAAGGTGTGCGCCACCACTACCTGGCTAATAGCAGACTTTTAATTGAAAGAACCTTGAGAACTCTTTTATTTTTTTGAGAGAGAGAGGTTTTATATAGACCAGTCTGCCCTTGAACTCCACTAGTAGTTGAAGATGACCTTGAATTCTGCATCCCGCTTCCTCCATCTCCCAAGTGCTGGGGTTATACACATGCACCACCACAACTGACATTTCTTTTTTGGGGGGGGTGTTGGTAGTCTTGGAGCTCGCTCTGTAGATCAGGTTAGCCTCAAACTCACAAAGATCTGCCTGCTTCTGCCTCCCAGTGCTAGGATTACAGGCATGTACCATCATTGCCTGGCCACAACTGACTTTTCTAAACTGTTAATTTAAAAATAATGATTAAGCCGGGAGTGGTGGCACATGCCTGTAATCCCAGCACCCAGGAAGGCAGAGGCAGGCGGATTGTTGTGAGTTCAAGACCAACCTATTCTACAAAGCAAGTCCATGACTGCCAAGGCTACACAGAAAAACCATGTCTCAACAAACCTAATAACAACAACAATAATAAAAGTTGAAATAATCACTAAAAGAAAAATTATAAAAATTCACAAGTTCAAGATGATCAGGCAGTGACTTCACTACCTGTTAGGAAACAAGAAACATTGTTCACAAACAGCTGACAAAATGCAGAGCCACCGTGTCAGAAGACCTGCAATGTCACAAAACAGATAAAGATTAAGTGAGCCGTGCCGGCTCATGCCTGTAGTTCCAGAGCCCAGAAGGCTATAGGTGGAAGGAACAAGAATTTGAAGTGAACCTAGGCAACAAATAAATAAAGCTTACTCAGCCTTGGGCTGGAGAGTTGGCTCAGTGGTGAAAAGCGCTTGTTGCTCTTGTAGGGGGCCTGGGTTTGACTTCCAGCACCACAAGGTGGCTCACAATCCTCTCTAATTCCGGATCCAGGGGGATCTAAAACACCCTTTCCTGACCTTAGCAGGTCAGGCATGTGTGCGGTACACATGCACGCATGCAAGCAAAACACTCTAACACTAAAATAACAAAGTGATTTTTAAAAATTATTAAGCCTTTGACAAAGCAGGGACAATGGCCAAATGTAGCTTATAATAAAGCAAAGACAGAGTGGTCCGTAGAGATGGTAGCTCATGCCAACAACCCAGCCAGGCACAGGCTGTGGCAACATGGCAGGTTCAGGGCCATAAATGCTAAGTTTGAGACCAGCCTGAGCTATACAGAGAGATCTGCCGAGAGAGAGAGAGAGAGAGAGAGAGAGAGAGAGAGAGAGAGAGAGAGAGAGAGAGATCTACCAAGAGTGAGAACGAGAGAGAGAGAGGGAAAGGGAGGGAGAGGGAAGGAGAGAGAGACTCTAAGATGAACCAAGGTGTTAAAATTATGAGACACAAAAAAATTTATACTATATATATGCTCGAGGATTTAAAAAAAATTCATTCATAATGAATGAACAAATAAATAAAATGTCAACACAGAAAATATAAGAGAAGAGAAAACTCTTAAGAGAACCAAGTAGAAACACAGTGTCTGAGTCGGAGAGTCCACAGTCTGGGCTTACTCTCAGATTGATGGAAGTAGAAAACAGAGCGTGACCCTCGATACAGATCCAAAGTACCCAGTTTGAAGAAGAAAGAAAGCAAAACAATCACCTTACAGATCTGTGGGACAAAAATCATGCTATTCCAGTCCCTGAGGAAGAAATGACAAAACACAGAGACACCACCATAAGCTGGTTAAAAAAATTTATAGATTGATAAAAGGGGGTCACCTCACAAACGGGGAAAAAAGAACAACAAAAGCCCACCAAAACCAAAAGAGAATAGCCAAGTGGCTACACACCAGAAAAAGAAAAACCTGAAAGCCTCAAGGAGGCAAGTAGCAAATACAAACAGAGAAGTACTCCAGTGGGGTTGATTTCCCCTCAGAAGCCACGGGGGCCAAGACAGTGGAATACCGCCACCGTACCCAGAAACAAAACCAAAATAAACCCCGTGGACCCACTAAAGGCAAGGTGTCTGTGGACAAATGAAAGCAGAGACCACCCCTCAGCCTCAGCCCTGCAGTGAGAAGAGTGTTCAGGAAGTTCTTCAGGGTGAAGAGCAATGGCATTAGCTAGAAGTCTAGAGCTTTGGGCTGGGAAGATGGCTCGGCAGATAGAGCATGCGCTGCTTTTGACAAGGACCAGAGTCCAGTCAACCGTTGCTTTTGACAAGGACCAGAGTCCAGTCAACCGTCTGTAACTCCTGTTCCAGGAGACCTGATGCTACCTTCTTCTCTCAGTAGGCACCAGACATACACATCTTGCACATACAACCATCCAGGCCAAACACTTCTACACATAAAATATAATAAGTCAATCTAAACAAATTTAAATTTAAAAAAACAATAGAAAAATTGTATAGTGGCTCATACCTTTGATCCCAACACTCATGAGGCAGGTGTCTGTGAGTTTGAGGTCAGCCTGGTCTACAGAGAGTTCCAAGACAGCCAGCAGGACTGTAAAGACAGACTCTGTCTCAAAACAACAACAATAATAATAAAGGACAGAAGTGGCTGGGCCTGGTGACACACGCCTCTAATCACATCACTCTGGAAGCAGAGGCAGGAGGATTTCTGTGAGTTCAAGATGAGACTAATCTACAAAGCAAGTCCAGGAAAACCAGAGCTCTGTTACACAGAGGTGACCAAAGATCTCTGAAAACGACACCTATACAGATGACTTAAGTTGGGGGGGGGGGTTGCTACATGTTATTATTTGGGGTATGTACACACATAAACACAAAGTTGAAGGATAATTTGTGGGATCTGGTTTTTAGGGCCCTGAGTTCCTGAGGTCATTATTCTTGTCCACTGTGTGTTTGATTTGTTTTGCAGGCTGGAGATTGAACCTCAGACTGTCAAATGCTAGCCAAGTGCTCTATCATTACCTACCTCTCCAACAGCCCCTGGGCAGCTGGTGAAGTAAGAACTTTTACCAGCTCAACTCTACCCACTCAACCATCTTGTCAATCCTATAAACTTGGAGCTGTTACATGCCAAAATACAACATTTTTTTGTGGGGTTAAAAGTTCGTTGCTATTTTGGTTTGGTTTGAATTGGGTTTCTTTTGTGGGAGTTGTCTATTTTTTTAGTTGAGTTTTGTGTTTTGAGACAAGGCCTTATGTAGCCGAGGCTGGCCTCAAACTCCTGATCTTCTTGAACCATCTCCAAATCCTGGGATTATAGACATAGGCACCATGCCTGACTGTGGGTTTTTAAAATACACAATAGCAGCCTCAAGCAAGCCATAGGCGGGAGTACTATGTTGCAATTCATACAGGCTATTTTGAATGTAATAAGACATTGTATGTAGTTCCCCAATCCCAAACACTGGGGCTGGCGGGCTGGCAAGAGTAAGGGTGCTTGCCATGTCCAACTGACCTGAGTTCCATCCCCAGAGCCCACAGGTGGAAGATGAGGCCCCAAAGCTGTGCTCTGACCTCTGTGCGCTGTGGCATGCGTGGGCACCCCCAGTCCTCATTCACAAAATGCATAAACAATGTACTCTTTGCCTCAGCCTCCTAAACAGCTGAGACCACAGCTTAGAATTTAAATTATCAGTTTTTCTTAAGATTAAAGCCTTGGAAACTTAGTTATAAACGCACATGCAAATATAACTCATGGCATTTAAAAGGTAAAGCCGTGGTGTGGTGACACACTCTTTTGATCTAAGCATTCAGTAGGCAGAGGCAAGTGGGTCTCTATGAGTTCAAGGCTTCCCTACATACCAAGTAATCTACACACCAAGTTCCAAGTTAGCCAAGGCCACACAGTGAGAGCCTGTCTCAAAATAAAAATTTAAAAAAAAAGAAGTATATACACATTAATGACATATTTGGTACGAGCTACCATGGCTACAAACAGAAAAAATAATTAAAGCTGCATTTGTTTGTTTGTTTTTTTAAAGAGGATTTTTACATAGCCCAGGCTGGCCTTGAACTCACTACTCCTAATATTATGATTAGAAACTTTGAGATGATATTATCCCGGATCCACAAAACAAGAGAAAATTGCTAATAAAAAGGATCAATCTGAAAGCACAAGGTTTTAGAGAAATAAAAAATAGAGAGAGAAGGGCTCAAACAAAAAGCGTGATTTTAAAAGTTTAGAAGCAACTGCCAGGAAGCAAAGACTTAGGCTGAGCCCTGTCAGCAGGATTCAGGAGCCAAACGGAACAAATTCTCAACAGCCAACAGTGGAACAATTTGAGCAATAAAATGAATAATGTCTTGGGCTAGAACCCAAAGTCTAAAGTAAATAAACACAAACCCATAGTGAACTAAATGAGTAAATAAATACACGGGGGAAGTCAGCCTGAAATCCCAGCACTGGGGAGACTAGAGACAGGAAGATCAGGAGTTCTACAGCTTCTTCAGCCGCATTTCAAGTTCAACACCACCGTGGGATAACCGTACACTGTTCCAAATCCCCTTCCCAAAAAAAGGGATCTGACGGTGACTTCTGTAGTCAAGTGATGGCTCTTGTCATATGATGAGCTTGCCCCTTCCCTAACCAGGGGGAAATCACAAGAAAAATCCTAAATTGAGGGACATTTCTACAAAATGCCTGGCAGGGTCAGGAGAGGTGGCTCAGCAGTGAAGAGTACCATCTGCTCTCCCAGAGGTCTGGGGTTCAGTTCCCAGCTTTCGTGCTGGCAGCTCGCAAGCACCTCCTAGAACTCCATCTCTCAGGATCCGTACCCACTTTCAACTTCCTGCGCTCAGTCATGTGCACCTTCTCCCACAGATATTTACATAGGAAAAACAACAACAAAACCAAACTTGATTAATACTTTGCCAATCTGTCAGGTAGTTCATTTACTTAACTTTAGTTTTTCAGGTGTATGTGTGTGTGTGTGTTTTGTTTTGTTGGTTTTGGTTTTTCAAGACAGGGTTTCTCTGTGTAGCCCTGGCTGTCCTGGACTTTCTTTGTAGACCAGGCTGGCCTTAAATTCTCCTACCTCTGTCTCGTCTCACAAATACTGAAATTGAAGGTGCACTCACCTCCCCTTAAGCTCTGGCTGCAAATGTTAACTTGAGTTTTTAGTCCAGGAAAACAAAGGGAAGGGCAGGAGAGAGGGCTCAGCAGGTAAAATGTTTCCCTCTGACTCTGGTGACCCCAGACACTACAAGATGTGGGAGAGCTGACTTCTCCAAGTTGCCCTCTGCTACACGTAGACCATTACCTGACTGAGCATTCACAAATAACCAGTAAACAAATAAACAAACAAGCAAATACTAATTAAAGATAACATTAAGGAAGTAAAGGAGAGGAATAGGCGGACCCTGTTGCTCTCAAAGACTAGTTCCGGGAGCATCCGGGAACGTGCTGGAAGTGCATAAGCTCAACCTCCTCTCTGCCCACTGAGTCAGAAACTGTGAAAGTGTGTCCAGCCACCCGAGTTTCGGTAAGCCATCTGAGCGAAGAGGTGCACGTCAGCTCTGAGGTCTGTGGGTGGGTGTGGATGGTGCCAGGCACTGGTGGGCAGGACGCCCTTTGACGGCCCGCCTCTGTCACTGGCCCTGCCTCCAGGTGAGACAAAGTCTAGCATCTCTCCTGTGTCCCGGAGAAAATACTTGCATCTTAGCTCTCTCCGCTGTCTCCTTTCCCCCTATGACTGTGACCCTAGCCCCCCTCACTGGTGCCCCTTCCTATGGTTTGCATGTGGTTTGAGGGTGTGCCCCAATGGTTCAAGATAGGGAAGTTGGTTGCCTAGTGCAGCCGTATCGGGAGATGATGGTGCCTAATGGGGGTAGTTAGGTCATCATCCTCAGAAAAATTGGAGAACTTTGTATAGGACCTTAAATTACTTAGATTTCCAGAGAGTGAGTAGTCACATGTAAAGGCCTGAGCCCTGAGTCATTCACTCTTTCTGTTTTACAGGAGATTGCTCTCTCATGCATTCCTGTCATTGTGAAACCATCTACTCCAAAGTCCTCAGCAAAGCTAAGTTTGCAAACAGCATCTTGTTCTTCAAGATCCAGAATTGTGAACTCAATAAACTTCTTTATAAAGTATCCAGCTTTAGGTGTTTTGATACAGTAACAGAAAACAAACCAATACACTGCTACAGGCACTGTCTGTGTGCATTCCGATCTAAGATACATAGTTACCAAGGGACAACTTAAGCTAATGAGGACACAAGCTGAAAGAAAGCCTGTATTAGGGGCTGGATTTGATTTAAATAAGAATAAGAAAACAGAAAACTCCCATAAGGTCTTTAAAACAAAAGGTGCATTTCATTTAGAAAATACTGTAAGAAGTCAGAAGTTCTTCCTCTTAGGGTAAAGAAACACCCACACCTTCTCTCAAAAAGCAATGGAAAAGGTGCCAAGAAACTGCAGGAAAAACGTAAAAGTTAATGGGGCATGATGGCACATACCTGTAATCCCAGCATTCAGGATGCAAGGACAGAGGGAGCCTGCATATGAAGCCACAGTGAGTTACACAGTGAGTGGGAGGCTGTCTGGGGCCACACAACAAGAGCTTTCTAAACCGAAACAACAGAAAACTGCACCACAAGCTTGTAATTAAAATACGATCACACAGATCTTTTGAAAAATTGGTGAAGAAAATGAAGCATTTTGATACAAACATCTTTTTAAAATCTCATTTTCTTTTTTGGCATTATTTTACTTTCATATGGAAAAAAGTAAACATATGCAGAATTAAAAAAAAGAGCAAAATCAAGGCACCACATGCCCATCTCTCAGCATCAATACTCAGTATAAATGTCACGGGTGTGTGTGGCGTTAAGAAGAATGTGTATAGGGGGCTGGAGAGATGGCTCAGGGGTTAAGAGCACTGTCTGCTCTTCTAAAGGTCCTGAGTTCAATTCCCAGCACCCACATGGTGTCTCACTGCCATCTATCATGAAATCTAGGGCCCTCTTCTGATGAGAATGCACGCAGAGTACTATATAAATAATAAAGAAATAAATCTTTAAAAAAAAAAGAATGTGTGTAGGTTAGGGCCAGGAGCTACACTTCCTTTTCTGCGGCCCTAGTTGCCACCAGACTCCAGATGTGCTTGCTTTGCTCTTACTGAAGGCTAGACCCTGTCTTAGCTGCGGCTGCTTCCTGAAGTAATGACTGGACAGTTTTCCAGCCCAGACCATTGCAGCTGCTCTAACATCCTCTGTTTCTTTAGAGTAAATGGCACCTCCACTTTGGTTAGCTCCCGAAGGCCCGTTCCTTGGTGGTCCAGTCAACGTAGAACTTCAGGATCCCCTGTGGGAGCCTAAACACGGGGGCAGGTGTCCAACATCCAAAAACCCTCCTCCCTACTCTGTTTATCAAAGTTTACTAAGAGGCTCCCTGGTTACACACGCTCTGGATACAGGAGTGTCAGGCCAGACTAAAGGCACTTAAACCGTGCTATAATTTATATCTGGGCCTCTCTGAAGTCCAGGAAGTTTATATTAGCAATGAAAAGCTATTTGTAGTTGTAGCCACAAAAGACCCTCAGAAATAACCCATAGCCACAGATTCCAGGCTTTGCCATAGAAGCCCTTGGCCACGGAGATGCAGGAGGTAGCTGGCCATGAGCCCGCAGACTGCTACTGAATCTCTGGCCCTCTTGCCAAACCTGAGTCATGGTTTCTGGACTTTATTCTTTTCTGTTTTTATTAGGGTGGCTGGTTGAAGGGAGGGCAGGTAGGAGTGGAGGACGAAGGAAGTTTTGGTGTGACTTGCCTCAAACTTCATTGCAACTTAGTTGTTGGGCCAGAATTTGAACCTGGCTTCTGATGTTAATCCCCTCTCTATCCTCCCAGCTTCCAAGAAGCTAGAAAGCCAAGGGAAGCCTTGATGCTGACTTGAGAGTTCCCCGAGAAACCAGACAGAAATACCTGGTATTAGAAAGGTTAAGTTCCTGCAGTTACACAGTTGACTCAGACGAAAGTCAACAGCCACGCCCAGAAACCTGAAACCACAAGAACCAACCAACGGTCCTTTTGACCCATAAAAATCAGAGAATTATTTAGGTCATCCCTTGATTGACCTCACTGCCTAGAGACCTCAAATTTCACTCACCCCCAAGTCCTGGGATCATAAGCCTGGATCACCACCACATGCAGTTAATTACTATAAATCTTTTTTTTAAACTTGTTTTTTTTTTCCCTAAACAAATTTTTTTTTATGTGCTTGGTGTTTTGCTTGTATTTATGTCTGTGTGAGAGTGTCAACACTCCTTTGGAACTCGAGTGACAGACAGTTGTGAGCTGCCATGTGATTGCTGGGAATTGAACTCAGGACCTCTGGAAGAAAAGCCAGTACTCTCAACCTCTGAGCCATCTCTCCAGACCCTTGTTTCTTTTTTCAAGGCAGGGCTCACTATGCAGCTCTAGCTGTTCTGTAGTACACTTTGTAGATCAGGCTGGCCTCAAACTCACAAAGCCCCACTCCCTCTGCTTCCCAAGTGCTGGGATTAAAGGCGTGAGCTGCCACGCCCGGTTTATTTAATTTTTTAAAGACTTGTGTACTTTAACCTGGGCATAGGAGCTCACACTTTTAATCCCAGCCCTTGAGAGGCAGAGGCAGTGGATCTCTTGGAGTTCCAGGACAGCCAGGGCTATACAGAGGAACCTGACTTGAAAAACAAAAGTTTATTATTTTATTATTGCGTATGAGTGTTCTTCCTGCCTGCATGGATGTGCACCTCATGCATGCCTGGTGCCCTGGCAAGTCAGAAGAGGGCTTTTGAATACCCTGGAACTGGATTTACAGATGGTTATGGGCGGACCATCATGAGGGTGGGCCGGAAACCAACCTTGGGTCTTGTGCAAGGGCAGCAAGTGCTCTTAACCTCTGAGCCATCTCTCCAGGCGTGCCTTAAATCTTGACCAACTCATTTTTGAGGATAGAGTGGGAATAGCAAGTGGTATATACTCCCGGTTAAAAACCAAACCCAGGACTCAAAACTGAGAGGATTTGCCCCTTCATCCCCCCACCCCAAGTGTCCTTGAGGAGAGCCCCTCAGAATTCTCACCTCCTGAGAAACTGGCATAGACAAGTCTCTGATCTGACCAGCGTGAGGCCTGGCACGGAGTCATTGCTCACTCCTACAGGGAGTTTCTTGGAATTCTGTTTTCTTTTGTTGAGACAGGTTCTCACTGTGTAGCTTTAGCTAGCCTGAAACTCTCTGTGTAGAACAAGCTAGCCTTGAACTCAGAAATCCACCTACTTCTGCCTCTCAAGAGCTAGGGTTAAAGATACATGCTACCTATCACACCCAGCATGTCTGTGTGTGTTGGGGGGGGGGGGGGACTAAACCTAGGCCCTCATGCATGCTGCTGCTGCAAGGTTCTTTGAAGTGACAGAACCTATTTCTCAGGTGGCCTTAGCATGGAAAACTTATTATCTGAGCCCATTGCACCCAGGTTTACTGTCTCATCTTGCAGCATCTTGAGGAAGGACCAGGAAAAGCAGTAGAATGAGGGAGGGCAGAGCTGAGTGATGGTGGGAACATCTCCGCACCCCTGAGGGGATTCAAAGGTGAGCTGTGGGCCAGGCTTGCTTGGCTGTGTCCTTTTATGCCCAGCAAACGTGTCTGATCAGATCCAACCTGTATGTAAACTAGGGGTTGAGCTTGTTTGGCTGAACTGAACAGGTGTGAGGGACTTTGGTTAGGTAGGAGATAAAGTAGGAGAGACAAGCCGGGTGAGAGCTGGGGAAGTAAACAAACCAAGAAATGTTCCTGCAGTTGGGGGTGGAACTAGGAAGCGAGGAAAGCAAGGGCTGGTGGTCAACAGCCTTCAGTGCAAAGCTGGTAATCTTGGTGAGTCATAACCTTTTGCAGTTCACAGTGTCTGTGGCTGGAGATAAGGCTCCATGGCTCAGAGCACATATTATTCTTGCAGAGAACCCAAGTTTGGTGCCCAAACCCTTCTTGGTTGGCTCACAACTGCTTTTAACTCCAGCTCCAGGGGAATCTAATGTTCTGGTCTCCTCAGGCACCTGCACTCAAGTGCACACACCTATACACTGAAACACACACACACAAAGACAAATAAATAACAGGGCTGGAGAGAGAGCTCAGTAATTAAGATCACAGACAAAATACTCTGGGGTAGAATTTCCAGCTTTTGGTCCAGCCTTTGCCTTCACTATCTGTGTAGAGGTCACGAAGCCAGTCTGCCACATTGTAGATGTTCCCTTCCTCTGAGCTGGGCGCTGGCTTCTGCCTGTAGAGAGCCCACTTGGGCGCTGGCTCTGTGCGTGGCTCTTTCCTGTCTAGCTTCCTGAGAAGAGCTGCCTCACTCCTCACATCCAGCACTACAGCCCCAGCCCTGGGCTGACTGACCAACTGACTGACTGGTTGACTGACTGACTGACTGACTAACTGGTTGATTGACTGGCTGACTAACTGATTGATTGACTGACTGATTGATTGACTGATTCACTGATTGACTGATTGATTCACTGATCGACTGGTTGATTGACTGACTGATTGACTGACTGACTGATTCACTGATTGACTGATTGATTGACTGACTGACTGATTGAGTGAGTGATTGACTGATTGAGACACAGTATCATGGAGCCCAAGCTGGTTTCCAGCTTGCTATGTAGTTGAGGATGATCTTGAACTGCCTCCATCTTCTGAATACTGAGATTACAGACCTGTGCACAGAACCACACACATATACATAATTAAAAATAATGAAAATCTTAAGAAAAAAGGAGAGTGTAGTCAGGGAAGGGAACAGAGGTGAAATGTATTGGTACTTAGTAGGCATTTTATTGAATGTCTTCCTGGGGAAAGGGAGAGTAGTGGAGGGAGAGAATGATCAGGAGAGCTTTACAGAGATGCTGCTGACTTTTGACTTCAGAAGGCTGGGATAGAACACAGGCTGACAGGAGATAGGCTCCCCATGAATCTGAGCCTTTTAGGAAGGAGACCGAGCCCACGGCACTGTGAGAAGCCCTTCTCCAGAGTTCACGCATTCCTTATTTATTTTTGAGCACCTTCCATGCTCAAGGCTTATTTGAAGTTTGAGACACACAGAAGAACAGAAGTTTAAAAGTCTCCTGTTGGGCTGGAGAAATGGTTCTTCCAGAGGTCCTGAGTTCAATTCCCAGCAACCACATCTTGGCTCACAACCATCCATCATGAGATCTGGTGCCCTCTTCTGGCATTCAGGTGTACATGCAAATAGAGCATTGTATACATAATAAACAAACAAACAAATAAATAAATCTTTTTAAAAAATAAAATAAAAGTCCCCTGTCTTGTGGCTAGCAAGATGGCTCAGCACATAAGAGCATTTGCTGCTCTTCCAGAGGACTCAGGTTCAGCTCCCAGCACCCACATCAGGCAGCTGTTACAACTGCTGGTCACTCCGACTCTAGTGGGTCCTGTTGGGTCTCAGACCCGGGACAAATGGTTAACTGACGTGCCTATCACTATGCCAATGCCAAGACTGTCTGCCAGCCTCTCTCTGCATTGCCGATACTTGTTACAATCATCCCAGCTGGCATGTCCTGCCCCCTCCCCTAGGCTCTCCAGTCAGGTGCTGGGCTGCTCTTTCCCTAGCTGCTCTTTTCTATATAACCTCAGCTATTTTGGCTACCAGTCCTTTTTGCCTCTTGGTCTTTTGGCTCTTTCCTCTCCCATTCCCCCTCTCCTGACATGGCCCCATTCAGTCTGCTGGGCATGTTCAGTCTGGACTCTTCCAGATGCCTCTGCCTGTGCTCTTTCTTATATCTATAATAAAAACTTCAGCCCCTTAGGAGCAGTCATGTCCTTTCAGCTGGTGTTGAAACCCTGGAATGAACCTTATATATGTCCTCTTCTGGACTCCAGGAACCGCTAAACACATTAAGCAACACAGACACACACAAATATTAATCTTTTGTTTCTGTTTTTATTTTTCAAGATAGGGTTTCTCTGTGTAGCCTGGACCATCCTGGAACTCACATTAACCTATCTTTAAAATCCTTTTTCTCTTTGGATGGAAATGTATAGTATGAGGGCTGAAGCTGTGTTTTAAGTTTAAATTACTGTGCTTAAGAGATCTATAAAACAAAAATGCCACTAACCTATAAGCCCCACTTGCTCAAGGACAGATAAGTTTCTGGAATGCTGGGCACTGTCCACTGTCGTTCATGTAAGATAACAAGTCACGTGTTTTCACTTCAGTAACTAAGGTTGGTTGCCCCAACTGCATAGGATGTGCTAGATCACATAGACAGAGGTACATAGGCAGGAAGTGTAGCAGAATGTATGCTTGCCCCTGAGTGGGCATACAGATGTGCACACCCTTACAGCTTTTGCCTTTATAAGTTCCTAACCTAATTCAGCGCTTCAGTGACATACTCTGGGAATCTTGGGTATGGAGCTGGCCAGTGTCCCTCATCCTGGCCAGTATTAAATAAAGCTTGATTAAATTGGACAGTTGTAGATTTGGTGTTTCTCCTTGAAATTTTCAGATTTAATGGTAGCTCGGTTTTAGGACATTTGCCTAGCGTGCATGAAGCCCCAAACTCAGTCCACAGCATCCACATAAACCAGGCATGGCAGCTCATGCCTGTAACCCCCAGCATCTGGAAGACAGAGGCAGGAGGATTAGAAGTTCAGGGTCATCCTCAGATTTTGATCAAGTTCTAAGCCGGCTGTGGTTATGTCATGTATCATATTCATTTATTTTATGTATATGGATGTCCTGTCTTCATGTAAGTCTGTGCGTCATGAGTGTGCCTGTCATCTAATGGTGTCAGACCACTAGGGACGAGAGTTACAAATGGTTGTAAGCCACCATGTGGGTGTTAAGATTTGAACCCAGGTCCTCTGGAAGAGTAGCCAGTGCTCTCAACAGCTGAGCCATCTCTCCAATCCAGTGACCCTGCCTTAAAGTAAACAAACAAACAAACCCCTTTCTCTTTCATGGAGTTGGTCAGGAAACAGGTATAAAATTAATAAGATAAAACTGAATGCACTTACTCTTTGAGCCAGCAATGCCATTTCTTAGACTTCAGCCCAGAGCTTCATCTGTACGGTAAGATAATTGTGAGCAAAGTATCCCCAAGGCCAGGGCTGAGACACTTTGCCCTGGAGTGTAGCTAGAGCCTTAGAAACCGACCCCCCTGCTCCAAACCCTTCTTTCCCTTCCCTCCCAGTCATTAGATGGTGTCAGGAAGCTCCTGGTGCACCATTCAAGGTTTGATCAATGCCACATTACGACTTTTTTATTGTTCTGTTTTGTTCGAGGCAGGGTCTCATGTCACCCAGACTGTTGTCAATATGTAGCTGAGGGCGACCTTGAACTCCTCTGTCATCACCTTCCGGACACCGGAGTTATGAGACTGCCACCACTCCCGGCATAAGTTAGGAAGTTCATGCAAGAGAAACCTAGGAAGGTGCGTGTACTTTACCAGTACCTTGAATGTTCCTGTATAGAAACCGAACCTGACACTGGACCTTCTAGGAGGCTGATTAACCGATAAGACTCCAGCGACTGTGGAGAGGTTGAAATGTTGCTGGTCTGTAGAATAATTACACTTTACCTCGGTCTGTCGTTACCTCCATTAACAGCCATTTCTTGCTCATCTCCATGTCTGACCTAACACCCTTGTGACAAGAAACCTTTTGGAATATATTAACTCAGCAGGCCATTGGCTTCCTCCAACCAACCAGCTAAGAATGCCATCAGAAGGCCTGGTTGGCCGATCACGACTAAAATCCCAGCACTTGGAAGGCAGAGACACGCATATCTTTGTGAGTCTGGGGCCAGCCTTGTCTACCATAAGGTTTCCAGGACAGCCGGGTCATTACACAGAGAAACCCTATCTCAAAAAACAAACAAACCAACAAACGGACAAAAAAAAAAAAAAAAGAAAAAAAATGTCATCAGACAGCACCCGAGGCCTGCAGCAGAGGTCACCCAGATCAGACAGCACCCGGGGCCTGCAGCAGAGGTCACCAAGTTTGGCTGAAACCGAATACCTGATGGCTCCACCGATGCCTGTGTCTCGTTTCAGGATTTTCTTTGTTCTATCACTATAAAAATCCAGGAAACAGTTTCTTTGTTGGGACACCAAATCTGAGGGAACACAAATCTATGTTCCTAGGTCATGTCACTTATATCAGCTTGAGGGTGGCATCTTTAAACAGCACTACTGAGGCTGGTGAGGTGGATCCGCAGGCAAAGGCACGGAGCACTAAGTCTAACGACATGAGTTCAATCCCTATGACCCACATTGTGCAATGAGACAATTCACTCCAGGCTGTCCTCTGACTTCCACCTGTGTGAACATGCACGCGCACACACACACAAATACACACACAATATATAAATCAATGTAATAAAATGATTAAAAATATATATCTCCACTACTGCCAGGCATGGTAATGTATACTTTCAATCTTAGCATGCGGGAAGCAGAGATAGGCAGATAGTTATGAGTTTGACGCCAGTGTGGTCTACATAATATGTTCCAGGCCAACAGAGGCTATATGGTAAGCCTGTCTTAAAATACTGTGTTTGTGGGCTGGAGAGACGGCTCAGAGGTTAAGAGCACTGGATGCTCTTCCAGAGGTCCTCAGTTCAAATCCCAGCAACCACATAGTAGCACATGACCATCTATAATGAAACCTGGTGTCCAGGCAGAGCATTGTATACCTAATGAATAAATCTTTAAAAAAAATAGTACTGTGTTTGTGTTAAGTGAGTTCCTGTGTATGTTGTGGGGTATACTGTGTTGTGTGTGTGTTGTGATGATATATGTTTGTATGTTGTGGTGTTTGCGGTATGTGTGGTTTGTGTGTGTGAGTGTGTGTGTGCTACTGGGGATCTAACTTAGTATCAGAGCATTTGCCTAACGTATGTAAGGCCTAAGTGCCTATTGTACCAGAATTTACAAAAAAAAAAAAAAAATCCTGTGCATTTAAGCCAACACTTAGGAAGGAGGTAAAAAGGCAAGAAAATTAGGGATTTAAGGTCATCCACAGACACGTAACAAGTTCGAGACCTTCCTGGGTTGCAGGAGCCCCTGTTCCAAGCAAACAAACAAACCCACTGAAGCCAGGCCTGGTGGCAGCGCCTGGAGCCCTGCACACAGGAGGCTAAAGCCTGATGCTGAGGCCTGGGCTACACAGTGATGTCAAGGTAGCCACCTTTTCCTCTCTCTTTCCCCCCCTTTCTCCCATGCTTTCTACAAACCTGTTTGTAAGTATGTCTAAATTCGTAAAGCTTTAAGTATACAAGCAATAGATACATATATTTATGTTCTGTAGCTAAAACTGTATGTTTGAAAATTTAAAAAGCCTGGGGCTGGAGAGATGGCTCAGAGGCTAAGAGCGCTGGTTGCTCTTCCAGAGGTCCTGAGTTCAATTCCCAGCAACCACATGGTGGCTCACAACCGTCTATAATGGGATCTGGTGTCCTCGTCTGGTGTGTAGGCATGCATGCAGGCGGAATGCTACATAAATAATAAATAAATAAATCTTTAAAAAAACCCAAACATTTTAAAGCTTGGAAATGAGAGACGGAAGTCAAAATTCCAGCACCTGCAGCCTGGTGTCCCCTCTGTGCAGAAGCCACTGCCGATCAGCACAGGTGGGCCATGTGCTCTGCCAATCAGCATAGGCGGGCCATAGCTCTACCTCAGCTTTGAGCAATATTTCCAAGTGCTCTTATAATCTGCTAGACCACTTTTCTCCACTCCCAGCATGTACAGCAAGGCCAGTATGAGGGTTAGACACCAGGCAGAGAGTGGCCTTGAACTCCTGAACCTCAGAGCTGAGATTACAAGCATGTAACATTGCCCTTACTTACATATATAGTTTCTTACACGTGGGGATATATTTGTAAGATAATCATCTAGAAGTAAAACTTCTGATTCAAAGAGCAAATGTGTTTTAATGTTTAATTATGATTAAAATGTTATATTGTAATAAAACTATTTTTTGGTTTTTATAATTGTATAATTTTGGTTTTTATAATTGTAATGAAACTATTTTTTTTGGTTTATCTTTTTAAAGATTTATTTATTTCTGTATATGGGTGCTTTACCTACATGGACATTTACACACCAGGAGAAGGCATAAGCTCCTATGGGACTAAGTTATAGATAATTGTGAGCCACCATGTGGGTGCTGGGAATTGAACTCAGGACCTTTGAAAGAGCAGCCACTGCTCTTAATCACTGAGCCATCTTTTCACCACCACCACCCCTCATCTTTTTGAGACAGGGTTTCTCTGTATAGCCTTGGCTGTCCTGGACTCACTTTGTAGACTAGGCTGGCCTTGAACTGACAGAGACCCACTTGCCTTTGCTTCCTGGAGTACCAGAATGGCAGGCCTGTGCCACCCAGCCTGACTTGAAACTATTTTTTATAACCTTAAAAAACAAAACAAAACAAACGTGCAGGGTGGTGGTGGCCCTAGCCTTTAATCCCAGCATTCAGGAAACAGAGGCAGGCGGATCTCTGTGAGCGCAAGGCCAGCCTGGTCTACAGAGAGAGTTCCAGGACAGTCATGGCAACACAGAGAAACCCTGTCTAAATAAATAAATAAATAAATAAATAAATAAATAAATAGAATCTTTAAAGACAAACAAGAAACTGAAGATAAGCACTAGGGAAATCAAGAATGTTGAGCACCAGGGCTGTCTCTTCAGTGGAAGCGATGGACACCTGTTTTAGGTGTAGGATGGATACCTATTCATTATATCCACCTCACAGAAGGCTGTGGGTGGACGTAGTTAATAGTGTGGCCATCTGTGCTATCTCTAAGGCCAGGCCACACCTAAATCCCCTGGACTATTACGTTTATCCTAAAATTTCATTCCCTGTACCTTTATCTTTAGCTTTGTTTCTCAGTCAATAGAACCTGTCCTTAGGGGAAATGCCACATGTAGCTACTGACCTCTCGGCTCTCTGGGTCAGAGACTGCACCAGACCCTAGACCCTTAAGCTACAGAACCCCTCTTCATGATAGAGGTCACATGTACTTTACAAAAGATTCTTGATACCATCTCACCTTAAGCTTTATTGTGCACAGGATGGAGATCATTGTTTCCAGGAAACGATTTTCCAGAATTGTATGTCTAAAATAAACTTCCTGATGTCAGACTCTAGAAGTTTGAATCAGCACCAGCTAACTAAGTTGTGCTGAACCGGATTTCATTCTTGCCTTGGATCGTTTCCTAGTGGGGGAGGTGCTCTCAGCCCCACACTTCATTGAGGGGCCTTCAGAAGCTGATGGCCGCCAGGGCTAGGAATCATTCTCCTTGGAGGATAGTCTCACTGACAAGCCTCCCGTGCTGCAGCGGATGGCCACCCACTCATGCACATGTGGGCAGCACTAGCCGAACTCAGTCCATTACCAGGCAGGCACGGTGTCTCATTTTTAATCCCAGCAGAGATTAAAGGAGGCAGAGACAGGAGGATCTCTGTGAGTTAGAGCCCAGTCAGGTCTACGTGGCAAGCACCGGGATGCCAGGGCTATGTGGAGAGAGTCCCTGTTTCCAAAAACAAAACAAACAAACGAAAACAAGACAACAACAGATGGAGGTGGGGGAAGCTGGAGAGATGGCTCAGGGGTTAAGAGCAATGGCTGCTCCGGCAGAGCATCCGGACTTCATTCCCGGCACCTACTGAGCAGCCACCGGTGGCTCCAGTCCTAGAGAATCTACAGGCCTCTACAGGCTCAGGCCCACATGAGGTGCACAAAGATGTATGCAGGCCAAACACCCACACACATAAAATACATTACATATGTACTTTTAGCCGGGCATGTTAGCACATGCCTTTAGTTCCAGCACTCTGGGGAAGCTATCACAAAATAAATAAAATATAATTAAAAAAAAAAGACATGAAGGGGCTGGCGAGATGGCTCAGGGGTTAAGAGAACTGTCAACTCTTTCCAGGGGTCCTGAGTTCAATTCCCAGCACCCACATGGTGGCTCACAATTATCTATACCTTCTACTGCCCTCTTCTGGCATGCAGGTATACATGCAGATACAGAACTCTGTGTTGTGTGTGTGTGTGTGTATCAATACAACCACACTTAAAAAAGAAAGAAGAAGCCAGGCACACTGACACATGCCTGCAGTTCCAGCACTCAGGGAGGCAGAGGCAGGCAGATCTCTGTGAGTTCAAGGCCAGCCTGGTCTACAAAGTGAGTCCAGGATAGCCAAGGCTGCACAGAGAAACCTTGTCTTGAGAAACAAAACCACATGGTGTCTCACAACCATCTATAAAGATATCTAATGCCCTCTTTTGGTCTGCAGGTGTACTTGCAGATAGAACTTTGTACACATAATAAATAAATTTTAAAATAAATAAGTAAATGTTTAAAAACAAGAACAAAACAAAACAGGATGGAGAGATGGCCCAGAGGTTAAAGGCACTGTCTGCTCTTCCTGAGGCCCTGAGTTCAATTCCCAGCACCCACATGCATAACCATCTATAGTGAGATCTGGTGCCCTCTTCTTGGTGTTCAGGCAGAATACTGTATGCACAATAAATAAATCTTTAAAAAAACAAAACAAAACAAAAAGAAGACGTGAAGTTGTACGGGGTCACATTGCAGAAATACAGGGAGAGTAAGAGGAGGAAAACGGAAAGTAGATATGACCAAATTCATTACTTACATGTATGAAATTCGCAAGCATGAAGAAGGATTATAATGAAAAAAATAAACTGCTTCTGTTTTCTTTTTCATTTTTTTCTCCTTTCTTTTTTGTTTTGTTTTGTTTTTGAGACAGGTTCTCTCTATATAATATTTGCTGGCCTGGAACTCACTATTTAGATCAGGTCTCAAACTCAAGAGCAATCCACCTACCTTTTGCCTCCTGAGTGCTGGGATGATGGTGTTCCTCCACCATGCTGGGCTAAACTGCCTCCATTTTTAGCAGTAAAGTTAGCCACAGCAAAACTCAAGAAACAGAACAAAACACAAAAAAAAGGCCGACACGATCTCTTGCATTAAGGGCAGGGATGGTTGCTCCCCGCCCCCATCCAGAAGAAAAATGGAGCACAGCCACTGTGTTTGATGATAAAACAAAACACACATACATAACATACAAACCATGTCTGGAACTTACACAGGGGACTGGGCCTAAGCTGAAGGTCCCCCTGATGCACTTGGCAGAGTGCGAAGCTGAGCCTGGGCCTCCTCTCTAAGCAGGAAGCTGAGAGCACAGCCAGGTATGAGGAACTGAATTCCAGTTAACTCACCTTGCAGCCACGTGACTGCTGCCCAGAAACAAACACCTGTGGGACAGGTGGGATGTGGTTGGCGCCGAAGTGACAGCACAGGCTTTCTGCTGGTAAGAACAGCACTTGGGGAGGTCCAGAAAGAGGGGCCACCAGCCACAGACACGGGGCCTGGAACACGCCAAAGAAGGAGGACAGACGTGCACAGAGCCCAGGCCTTCCTGAGACAGAGGCCGGAAAGGTAGCCATTAGCAGGGGCTGAAGTTCCACCCCCATCCCCCACCCCACACAACCCCCACCCCGGACCCTGACTCCAGGGCTACGCCCCAGGGCTCTGCAGTTGGAGATCTCTTGTTCAGGATGTTGCACCTGGAGAAGCCAGAAGCCAGTGGAACTCAGCCCCGAGGCCAGACTTTGTTATCACCCATGCCCCTTCCTAACTTTGTACGAGAGAGAATGTCATTCGTAAAGCTGTGGTAATTAAACGCTTAAACCACAGTTTAAAAAGAGGAAAGAGCTGACATTTATCATGCTCTCAGTAGACGATGGCTATTTGTCAATCAAACAACTAATTTGTTTGTTTGTTTGCTTGCTTGGTTTGGTTTGGTTAAGACAAAAATTTCACCATGTAACGTTGGCTAGCCTGAAACTCACCATGTAGACCAGGCTGGCCTCGGACGCTTGCAGTCCTGCCTGCCTCTGCCTCCCCAGTGCTGGGCTAAAGGCTCGGGCCACCTCCATGCCCACTCCCCACCCCCAGCCACAATCAAATTTCTTTTAGGAGGGTTTTTGTTTGCTTATTTGTTTTGTTGTTGGTTAGCTGGTTAGTTTTTGTCAGAGTCTTATTGTGTTGTGCTGGCTAATCTGGAATTTGCTATGTAGATGGCGTGAGTTCACACTGAGCTACCTGCCTCTGCCTCCCCAAGTGCCACCACCTCCGAGAAGGAGGTTGTTGGTGTCACTAATTTTTTAATTGCATCTGTCCATCCATCCATCCATCCATCCATCCATCCATCCATCCATCCATCCATCCATCCATCCATCCACCCATCCATCCATCCATCCATCCATCCATCCATCCATCCATCCATCCATCCATCCACC
>CM053758.1:72722004-72782032 GCA_028658305.1 Pachyuromys duprasi | reverse complement strand
GTGTAGACTTGACTGTCCTACACTAGCTTTGTAGACCAGGATGGCCTTAAACTCACAGTGATCTGCTTGCATCTGACTTCCCCAAGTGCTGGAATTGACTATAGGGGACACCAGCGCAAGATTTAAGATTTTGTTGTTGTTGCTGTTTCGATTTTTTTTTTCTAGTGTCAGCACAGTGAGGGAGGAGCTCTGAGTTCAACCCCGAACCTGCCATCAAGGGTCTGGGCTGCTGGTGGTAGGAGATAGTCATGAGAGGACAGCCAGGAAACGGCTTCATCCGATCATGGATCAGCTTAACTCCATTTTAAGATTAGAAGCCATCTTGTTAAAAGGTCAAAATAAGTTTATTCCTGTTTTCTGTAAAACATCAGTTTGACTATGTTGACCCATTTTTCTGGAATTTGACATGTTCCACACCCTATATATCAGGGTGACCTCCACCCTGATAAGATGTTCTGCCAAGTTTCCTCTGGAAATCCCCCAACCTTGAAAACCTCCCTAATCTTGAATTTTTTTGTGCTGTATAAATTCTACATTCTTCTATATTTGATGTTCTTTCAAATCCCAGTTTATGGAGATGACCCTGTCTGACAGAAAATAAAGCCTGCTTAATACGACTAAAAGGATTTGTGTGCTGGTCTTTGCTTTTGTCTGGGGGGATTAACACAGGGTGAAAGAGAGAGGCCTGAGGCAAGTTTCTGCAGCAGGTTCTGCTTCTGGGAAACCAGCGATTTACTGGTATGGACACCTGGGTCCATGTAAATGGGATGTCTTTACATGGCCAGACTTATACTATTCAACAGTCAGTCCCCAAAACCCTAGTGGTTTATTGCTTTGACAGGCCCTTACTGGTATCCCACCCTGCTGCAAGTCCAAAAAGTTCAGAGGTGCAGGTACTCATACCAGAAATCCTACAGAAAAACCCACTTCAGGGATCGTAGAATGTTTAAAAATAATGTTTAAAATGTTTAAAAAAAGACGTGTGTATGTGTGTGTGTTGGGGATGCTTGCATACATGTATAAGCACCCACGTTATTATTTTTTATTTTTATTTTTTTACAGTCACACTCAGTAACCTACTGAGCCATTTGCCTGGTCCCCTAAATAAACTGCAATGAAAAATTTCATTAGCTTGGACCTGAAGGTGTAACCAACAGGGTTCTATGTTGGGTAAACTCTGGTAGTGTGTGCTTATACCTATGGTTTGCATCTGTAGTCTCACAGTTGCTCAATTCAAAGTTATTATTTATTTACGCATGTATTTTTGAGTCGGGGACTCACACAGCCCAAGCTGGCCTGGAACTAAGGATGACCTTAAATTTACGATCGGCCAGACTTCACCCTCTGGAATCACAGGCATGCTACCCCACGATAGGTACATCGACCATTTTCACACCAGAATTAGATTGACACTTTCTGTTCTGTCTGCACTTCAGGTTGCTAGGTTACTCGCCTTTTTTTTTTTTTTCCCCCCTTTACGCCTCTGTAGGAGAAAAACTTCATTTCCCATGAACACGGGCAAGCGTCGCCGTCACATAGCGTCGTGTCGTCGGTCGCGCGCTTTATAACCACTTCCGCCCGCCCGCCACTTCCTTTCTTCTCGGCGGCTCGCTACGGCGAAATGGCGGTTCAGATTTCCAAGAAGAGAAAGGTACGCGTCTGGGCCCGGCCCGAGTTCTAGAGGTGCCGGTGAGACTCGTGGCTCCGTGTGCGATCCTAGGGGGCGGCTACGGTCGCCCGGCGTCTCCGCGGGCCGCGGATGGCCGTGGATTGTGTGCTGGGCCGGCGCCGGGCGAGCGCAGTGGGGCTGGGGAAGGGCGGAACAAACTCCTCAGGTTCTGGGCCGAGGAGAACACCGGGCGCCTCCAGTCTGGGGCTAGACGCCTTTGGACGTTTCTTGGTCGCCATAATTAGCAACCCTGTGGCGCTGCTGAAGGGCGTGCGCCATCAACTCGAATCCAGCGTCGTTAGGAGGTGAAGTTTAGCCGTGCCGTGTTCGCGTATCCGTGTCACGCCGCAGTCGGCCTCAGTCGAAAGTCTACTGACTGTTGGTGTGCTCGCTCAGGGACCTTGAAGCAGCGTTCCTGTGGTTAATTTTGTTGTCATTCTATGGGGAAGAAGTGTGTGAAAATGAATCATAAGGTTTAGAAATGGACGGCCTGTTTGTGCATATGCACATAAGTGGTAAAGCTGTTGTCCACACGCAGGCCCTCATTTCCCAGGTACAAGTTACTGTGCTGAATAACTGCGGGTGTGCCACATGATAGATTTTGGGCCCTAAGTGTGTAGAGCAGCTCGTTTTACCGCCTTTCAGTGAGGAAAAGTTGGGTCTGACTAGTAGATGTTTTCATTGTCCGGAATGCCTCACTGTGCTGCTGCTTTCTGTGGTTCAGCTGAAGGCATGGCCAAGGAAATGTCTTAATGGTGGCCTTCAACCATTTGAGAAGGGTTACTGTATTCCTGCAGGGCTGTTTATTCTGAGCTTGCTTCTTTGGTTTAGTTTGTGGCTGATGGCATCTTCAAAGCCGAACTGAATGAGTTTCTCACTCGGGAGTTGGCTGAAGATGGCTACTCTGGAGTTGAAGTCCGAGTTACACCAACCAGAACAGAAATCATTATTTTAGCCACCAGGTAAAAATGTAGTTGCCTATAATGAACTGTGTGTATTAAGATGCTATGCAAGTTTGCCACAACCAGTGAACCTGGCCTTGGTGAGTTTTAATTGCTTTCTTAAGACTGCATTTGAAAAGAATGTACCCAATTCTTTCCATTTAACATGTATACTTGCCTTGTGGTAGATGGCTGTTGAGATTGAGAGGATTATACGTTTTCCCTTCTGCAGAACACAGAATGTTCTTGGTGAGAAGGGTCGTCGGATCAGAGAGTTGACTGCAGTGGTCCAGAAGAGGTTCGGCTTCCCTGAGGGCAGCGTAGAGGTGAGGTCACCTGGCTTACCCACTGGGGGTTTTTAGACTGAATTTAGATGGGGCAGTTGTAGAGTGCTACTTTTGGAAACCTTGGACATGGCCAATGAATATTACTGGTTTGATATTTTGTCAGGTTTCTTATAAGTAGCATGGATGCCATGCATGGAAGGGCATATCTATTATTACCCTGGTACCCAGAGGCAGGATGATGGCCAATGCAGAACCAGTCAGGGCTGCCATACTAAGACCCTGTCATAAACCACAAACAGTATGCTTAAATTTATGGAGGGATATTTTGGTGGTTTCATTTGTATATGGAAATGCTATAGGTGGGTTGGCTGTCTCATTTCTCTGCCTAGTGTGGTTTTTGGGGAATCAGATTAGAACCAGCCTAAATCACTGACACGTGTGGGCAGTGGAAATGCTTCAGTATTTAAGGGCTATTACAATGACTTAACTGAACATTGTTGAGTAATAGGTATGTACTCTGCTTCCTTTAAAGCTTTATGCAGAAAAGGTGGCCACAAGAGGTCTGTGTGCCATTGCCCAGGCAGAGTCTCTTCGGTACAAACTCCTAGGGGGCCTTGCTGTGCGAAGGTAAGTGTCGTGAGGCCTGAGGGTGTACTGGTGTGTCAATTTTGTTAGCAGATAACTCCACTGACAGGATCGTCCATGCTCTCACTGAAATGTTGGGCTCTCTAACAAGTGAAGGGCCCATTGTGGGCGACGTGTACCTGTATATAGTCCCCAACACTTGGGAGACTTGAGTTGCAAGGTTTGCTTAGTCATGGGCCAGCCTCGGCTACGGTATGAACCCTTAAAGAATAGTGCTGTAGCAGGGTAATGTGTAGGGTACATTGGATAACATGAGAATCCTATCCTGCTTTGTGAGGTTTACGGAGGGTCTTGATAGGTGGGCTGCTGTACCTGTGTAGGGTATCTGCCTGGTAGATAGAAATTTAGTACGTTTCAAAGCAAGCTAGAAGTCATACAGCTCTTTTGCGTTCACTTTTGTGGGGACTATAAAGAGAATGGTTTTAATAGGAAAGAGCTCAGAATGAAACCATTTAAATCACTAAATTGGCCGAGGTGGGGAATCAGCAATCGAAAGCCAGCCTTAGCTGCATAGTAAAGATTAACCTGGAAGGAAGGCCTTGTCTCAGAAAAGCTATCCTTGTAAATTGTATTATACTGAGAAGTGATGCAAAGAGCATGTGAACGTTGGGACCCCTGCCTGAGGTGGTCTGACTTTGTTTTTAAAATTGTACTACCTTGCTTTAGTTATGAGGATTAGGTGTTGAAAAGGCCAAGTTAAGCTAGGTGTGATGGGGCACACCTTTAATTCCAGCAGAGGCAGGCTTGGGTCACTTTGAGTTCAAGGCCAGCCTGCTTTACAAAGCAAGCCCAGAAGAGCCAAGGCTACACAGAGCTGTTGTCTCAGTAACGGTAAAAAAAAGGAAGCCCCTCTGAAAGATGATTTTGTTCTTCGTACACCCTCATGCTCAGGTTCTTCCCCAAGCCATTTGTGAGTCTGGGCAGGCCAGACTCAACACAGAGCTATTTTCCATATCTCTTACTTATACTACCTAGATTTGTGAGCGCATGAAGGCTAGAAGGCAACTGTGGAGCCGTGTTCCCTTATTTTTGTTTTCTGTTTTTTTGAGAATTTTTATTTGTAGCCTTGGCTGTAGACCAAGTTGGGCTTGAACTCAGAAATCTGCCTGCTTCTGCCTCAGAGACTGCTGGGATTACAAGTGTGTGCCACCATGCCAGGCTATGTTCCCTTCCTTTACACTGGTATAAAGCTGTCAGACTTGCCTTTGTGTGGTAGCAAGTACCTTTTTGTGCTGAACTGTTCTGCTGTCAGGACAGATTTTTTTTTTTTTTTTTTGGAGACAAGGCCTCACTACAAAGTCCTGGCTGGTCTGGAACTTGCAGAGACCTGCCAGCCTTTGCCTTTGAGTGCTGGATTAAAGGTGGAGTGGATATTTTTGAAAAGCACTTGCTTTGTGGCTTCCAGGTAGCGCCTTTGTTGAGAAGCACACAATAAAAGCCCCTGAGCTACCAGTCACTAAGGGCTGTGCTTTGCGGGTGGTGGAAGTGCTCTTCCACCTCCAGAATCTACCCCACCAGCAAACCCAAGCACTGCCAGCTCATTAGAAGAACCTTTAGGCTTATGAAAAAAATTAAAAGCTGGGCTTGGTGGCCTATACATTTAATCCCAGCACTAGGGAGGCAGAGGCAGGAGGAATCTGAGGCCAGGCTGGCCTAAGGCCATACAGAGAGCCCTGTCTTAATAACAAAAACTAAGCCAGGCGTGGTGGTACGCATCTTTAATCTCAGCAGGGCCATCTCTGATTTGGAGGTCAGCTAAGGCTATAGTGAGACCCTGGTTCAACCTTTTTTTCCTCAAGACTGTCTCTGTAGCCTTGGCTGTCCAGGCTGGCCTTGAACCCACCTCCCTCTGCCTACACAAGTGCTAGGATTACTTTTTTTTTTAATTAACATAACAGTGTTTTGCCTACATATACGTGCCAGAAGAGGGCACCAGATCTCCGGTGGTTTTTACCATGTGGTTTCTGGGAATTGAACTCAGAACCTCTGGAAAAGCAGCCAGTAGTAACCTGAGTCATCTCTCTAGTCCAGCTAGAGGAGATTCTAACATTCAGGCCAAGGTTGAAAAGCATTTGGTCACTGAGTTGCTGTTTTCATAGAACTCTGGTTGTTTCTCCAGTTGGCCATTGGAGAGTTATTAATGGGAAAACAAAGTTATTTTTTTTCCTTTAAGCTTTGCAGGATGGGCAGGCAGATTGTGCTTTTGGTAATAAAAGATAAATCTTTTTCCAAAGGGCGTGCTATGGTGTGCTTCGATTCATTATGGAGAGTGGGGCCAAGGGCTGCGAGGTTGTCGTGTCTGGGAAGCTCCGAGGACAGAGGGCCAAGTCCATGAAGTTTGTGGATGGTCTGATGATCCACAGTGGAGACCCTGTTAACTACTATGTTGACACTGCTGTGCGCCATGTGCTTCTCAGACAAGGTGAGTGGCTGTACTGGGAATGGAGCCCGGGGACCATCTGCTGTGCAGCCAAGCTAAATATAAGCAGTGCTGGTAGCTAGGAACACCTAGGGCGGAGATGAGCATTTTTAGTTTTCTGTTGCGTGTTGCGGTAAGTCTACCATGGAAGATGTTCGTTAGTTATAGGGGCTATGACATGCATTGCTGAAATGGTCAAGCTAACTGTTCTTGTCTTAGCCATAGCCATCTGTGTGCCCTTCAGTGATGATACGATGACGAGTCAGAAAGGTCACGTCTTGCTCTTGGTCCTTGTCAGTGCCATGTTCTTTGGTGCTATACATGGTTCCTTTAGCAGAAGTGTCCTGAGTACTGATTGATTTAGAGGCATTTGTCTGAGAAGGGACCAGATCTCAGTACTTTGGAGCAGATACTGCTGTCTCCTATATGTTCTCTTGTGTAGGAGAGAAGCCCCAGCTCAGTCCTAACTGTCTTTTAGGTGTGCTGGGCATCAAAGTGAAGATCATGCTGCCCTGGGACCCAAGTGGTAAGATTGGCCCCAAGAAGCCTCTGCCTGATCATGTGAGCATTGTGGAACCAAAAGATGAAATCTTGCCCACCACTCCCATCTCAGAACAGAAGGGTGGGAAGCCAGAGCCACCTGCCATGCCCCAGCCAGTGCCAACAGCATAACAGGTATGTCTGCAGTGAGCTTTCTGGGCCAAACAGATGTGGTTGTTTGGTTCCTTCTACCTCTGTTTTCTAGTGGGTGTGATTAGAGTTCTTAATGTGGGAGGAAGGATACAAGTTGGTCCGGGGGGCCCAATTGACCCACAAGTCTGTCAGAATGAGTGTTTTCAAGGGTTTCCGGATGCTCTTGTTCTTAGCCCTTCAGCAACTTTGTCAAGGTGGTAGCAAGCCTTTGTCCTGGTGGGTGGTGTTTTGGGCAAACCCTGAGTGGGAGCATGCACTGCATAGTAAATGAAAGCGTGCCGATGAGTTTCTTACCACTGTTTTCTTTGCTTCCAGGGTCTTGGCAGCTGCATCTGGAGGCTGGATGTTCTATTTAACAAAGACATTTAATAAAATCTTGCATAAAGACAAATAAGGCCTGACTGGATTGTGTCCAGTGTTCAGCTGGCTTATGCTGGCCTGTGGAGCATTGCTTATTGGTTCAAGCTGGAGGGCTGAGCGGAGCTGCCCAGAGAAGTGAGTCAGTGATGGCTGCTGACTACAGGGCAGTACTTGACCCTGTTTTTAAGCCGTTTAGGGTTAGAAAAGTAGTTAGGTTTTAGTGCTCGGGTCTTTGCTATATGCAAGGGTATACATTGTATTGTTGACTGTCCCCCCCCCCCCCCCCAGGGCTCTTTTCCCTCTGCAATGTAAGAGTGCTCTGTGGGCAGAGATGCTTTCTATGAAAGCCTGTGTGCTGTGGTATGCACATACCCTACATGTAGAGAGTAAACTGGCTCTTTACCATGTGTGCTGTTTCAGTGTCAACAGCCCTAAATAAAAGGGAATTTCGGGGCCATTGAGCTTCAAGCTCAGAACATAAAGCTGTCATTAGAATCCATATTTCTCAGTTATGTACTTAATCCATTATGTTTTGGAAAAGTCACAAATTAGCTTATTTACCATGTCTTTGAAGCCTTTACTGTTTATGTGTGTTTGTGTGGGGAATTAAAATAAGCTTTGAAATCCTGTGCTCTGTTTGAGAGGACTAAGGCTGTTAAGGGGTGGGGTGCAGCCTGGCTGGTGTCAGCAGGCAGACCTTCATGGACTACTGATTGCTTGTTTGCGTCAATGTATCTTTGCATGGGGTTAGGGCTTAAGCTATTTATGTTGGGAACACACTGACTGTATCCACAACTTCTTAACCATCTCCATGTTGAGTACAGATGTGCCTTCCTCAAAAAGATCCTCTTACTATGTAGTCCTGTCTGGCATCTGCCTTGGTATTGTGAATAAAGGTGTGCAGTCATCTGGTTGATTAAACCACTCCTGAATATAGGGCAAATTATTGGATTGTGAGTTCTCTAGACACTGATACCACTAAATTGCTGGGTGTTGGCTGAGTTGGTTTGTGGTTGCATCCCTACCACTGAGAAGCTCACAACCAACTCCAGTCCCAGGGGATCTAATGACCTGCATGCACATGGTACACATTCAGCCAGGCAAAACAGCCATAAACTGCGGAGGTCAGTGGTTGCAAGTACTGCTGAGGTGCCAACATGGAAACAATGGCTTCGCTTTGCACAGCACCAGAGCTGCTTGCACTCAACCTGAGAATGTTACTCTTCCTTGAGCATGCTCAGTTTGGTGTATCTACCAGGTCTTTCAAGATTACTGAGTTTTCTGTGCACAGTTACATGAGGCAGATTGCTTTTTTCCTGTGGATGGCGCTATAATATTGCCATAGAGCACAGACAGGAAGGGCTTAGTCAAATTTTGCTCTAGCCAACAGGAATCAAGATTGAAGGAAAAACTAAAAGTGGGTTTGTCCTTGCCACTCACTGGAAATAAGGTTGCTTCAATATAGAAGTCTATTAGGCACTTTGTTGGAAGTGGTTCTGTGGAGCAGGAGTGTAATCATGCAGTTTTTGGTTTTTAGACAGTCACTTTTCTGATTGGCTCAGAACCTTGATTGTTTTCATTACACTTTTGTTCCTTAGGACTGTTAGATTTTGATGCTAAAGACATTTTTTTCATCAAAGCTGGCCCCCCTGGGGCCACTAGTAACATTTAACATCTTTAATTGACAAATTCCATTACTAGTTGACAGCCTAACTTTCACTGCCTTAATGTTCATTTCTCTGAGGTTTAGCTCAGTCTTCACCTCTGGTCTGAGAGTTAACATTGGACTCAAAGTTGGGAATGACTTAATAGCTCTCCAGCTCTCATAATTACGGATGAAACTGCAGCCCCCAGGAGCTCTGACTCAGACGGGGCAGTCATCCATTAGGCAAGATGGGGAATGCTGCAGTCTGCCTTATATTGGCCCTTGTTTGTGGAAAAGGTTCTGGCTCTTGCCTGGAGCTCATCCTGCTTCTGGGTACGAGGTGTGTCTTTGCCTATTTTCCCCACCAACCTGCCAGGAGGAAAGTCATACACTGGGTGCAGTGAACAACCCCATCCCCTCATTGTGTGTTTCTTTAGGTGTCTTTTTTTCTGGCTATCCTGGACTCAATTTATAATAGACCAGTGACTTGAAGACTTCTAGTGCGTTATCATAAAACCTTGCCTCTGCTTCTTGAGTGCTGGGATTAAAGGTGTGTGCCACCATGCCCAGCCTTTAGGTGTCTCTTTGAGACAGGGTCTTCATAGTTCAAGCTTGGCCTGGAACACTATAGTCTAGAACCAATAACATTTGTCCTAAGTGAGCATTCCCTCGGATGCAATTAAATGTTCATTGTTGAAGCTGTAACAGGTATTGATTCCAGATTACAAGTCCGCAATAGACTAACCCTTTGGGTCATGACCCCTTATTAAGGCCTTTCTCAGGAATTGCGTATCAGATACCCACATTAGGATGCATAACAAGTACATGTATGGGTATGTAACTGCATACCCATGGAAGGGTAGCTGCAACACGAATGTATTGAAGGTTTGCAGCGTTAGGGTTGAGAACCACTGCTCTGGCCACATAAACTGCTTACGTACTTTAATCTTCATCACAGTTGTGGAAAACACTGATAGCTCCTAATTTTGTCAGACTTTATGTTCCACAGTTCAAACATTGTCATAAGTTTGTAAAAATTACAGTAAGTATGGCTTTAGAGACCACCTCTGGTAGAGCACTTGCCTGGCATGCTTAACCTGGCTTCAGTCTCGAGTAAAAATGGCGTCAGCAGCTTATTTTCTTCCGAGTCAGTTCTCCCATGGTGTGGGTCTGGGGTTGAGCCCAGGTGGTTAGCGGCAAGGTACACCTTTATGCACTGAGCCATCTTGCTGGCTTTTGTCTTGGGAAACTAGTGAGGACTTGGCCAGTGTGAACAGTGTCACTAGCATCCTTTGGAACTGAAGTGCTCTGTCTGGCCCGGCATTCATCTGATCTGTTGGATGAGTAAGATTTCCTGTCAGTTTCCACGATCAGAAAGAAACAGTGAATTCCACCTGATGTTTCCAGATTTCGAAAGGATGGCACAATTTTGAGAAATGCACCAAGGAAGTGGAAGGCTGCTGGAACGGCTGCTTCACTTCTGCATATTCCTTCTAGGCTGGCCCATTTTTGCATGTTCTTAATTGTCTTTCTGGCCTGTGAGTCCAGGCAGATAGGACATGCACAGAATAGTGTCAGGAATCTGAGTGGGAAGCTTAGGAGTGGCGGCTTGGCCTTCAGGGGAGATGCCCATATCTTTTAGAAGAGTTTTCCCTGGATGGGCTATTGTTCCTGGGTAGACATGTGATAGGTGCCTTTGCTTTGTCCCGAGTGTTGGCTGGGGACGGGCAGGATCAGTGGTTTTGGCCTGCACTCCTACTGCCGTCATTATCAGCTGTGTCCAGATGGTCACAGTCCCCTAATCTGGTATAGGAGATCAGCTGGGGCCATAGCCTTTGTGTCTGGCGGTGGTCGGCCAGCCCCAGCTGGGGAGACCCTGCAGGCACGGCCCTGGGGCTCTGAGGATGGGAGAGACTGGGAAACAGGCTCCTCTTGAAAAGGCAATCTGGGTGCAAATGAGGTCGGCAGATGGGGCCAGGCAGTACCCAGGGCTGCAGCCGCGGCATCCCTGGGGTGTTTCCCTTTCTCGCAGTTTGTCACTGTCCTGGAGCTCTGGACCATACCAAGAGTACAGTGGCAACGGAGTTGGTGCCTCACAATGGTGTTGGGGGTCTGCCAGTCCAGGTGAATCCTGGCCTCCAAAATGCTGAGCTTGGAGAGATGTCTCAGTGGATAAAGGCTTTTGCTGCTAACGATCATCAGAGTTCAGTCCCTGGAATCTACATGTTAGGAGAGAACCATCACAATTTGTTCTCTGCCCTCCACACAGGTACCATGGCACACAAGTTTAGTACCTACAGTAATAAAGTAGACGAGGTAATGAGTGTGGTAAAGACTGAATGCAGGTGCTGCCTCTAAAATTGGTATGTTGGGACCTGATACATGATGTCACAGCATTAAGAAATGAGGACTGGTGAGCTGGCAGTGTTTGCCATGCCATCCTGATGACCTGAGTTCTGATCCCCAGAACTCATGTAAAGGTGGAAGGAGAAAAGACTCCATAGAGTTGTTCTCTGACTTCTACATGTACTTCATACATGACATGTATACACACATCACACTATAGTAAATGAGTACAATTTTAAAACAAATGGGGGCCTCTGGGAATATGAGTAAATCACCTGGGATTAGTGTCATTTGAGAGGTTGAAAAAAAATGTTCTGTTCTCTACTGCCAGTTGAGAACAAAGAAAAATGCAATTTATAAAGCACCAGACGGACTCTGATGGCACCTTGGCTCTTGGACTCTCCAATGTCCAGAACGGAGTAATTTACCTGTTCAGTTGTATTCATGTAATAGTCTAAGGTGAGTGTGTCTGCCCGAGTGGCCTACAGGAGCACTGGCAGGCCGCAAAAGCAGGCGTGAGCTGCAAAACACCCAACTTTTGAGAAAAAATTTTATTTCTAAAAGAAGAGGGACAATAAGTTAGAGGACTATTCACATGGAAGTTCCAGGAGGGGAACCAAGTGCTATGTCCATATTTCCTCTGACTCCTGGCTGAGAACTCCAGTCTGAGTCATCTGCTCAGGCTCTGGACGATGGTGACGCAGCCATGAGAACTGGTGCAGCGCTGCAGGGACGGCTGGGCCTCCACCTGCCCACTGCCAGGATCAAAGGTGAAGACGCTATTGGTGCTCTCCCCATGTTCGTCCCGCCCACCAAGGATGTGGACCTTCCCATCACACACCGTCACGCCACAGCTCTCCTAAGGGGACCAACAAGACAGTTAACTGTGATGCAGCCAGGGACTCTCTTGGTCCCTAGCCTGCCAAGCCACATAGCAGAGCCTTGCCCTACAGATGGGCCAGGCAATCTGGATGGCAGGGAGACAGAAAAGGGTAAACTTGACCCCTTGAATGGCCTGGACAAGTTGCCTGCTCTGTGTTTCAGGTCTTATCTGCCCTCTTCAGTGTCACTGAATATGGTGTATCTTTCACTTGGTCATAGCCAAAAGCTAAGGCTATGCCTGGAAGATCGTGTACATGGGATAAACATCATCCTACACTCTTAGAGAGGCTGGAAACCTCAACCCGAATCATCCAGGGCCCAAACTGACAGGAACCACCAACTACATAGTTTCTTTAGAGTTTTGGGGCAGCAAGTGGGGAGAATCAAGGGGCTGTGGGTGTCAGAACTTGTACCTCTGGTCACTGATGTCACTGGAGTGAGGACCTTAGCAAGTCCCTTGCCCACTTTAAATTGGTACCTTTGAGGTAGAGCAAACCTCCACTCAAGTTCCAGCACTTGGATTGTAGGTACTGCCTTACTACCCAATTGATAGTCCTGGGCCAATCTCTCTAACGCTAGTCTCATCTGAAATGAGAGGCGACTTGCCACTCAGAGGACAAGCAATGGGACCATATGAAGTCATTTTCCACGGAGTCATAAGCAAGATCTCTAACTTGTCCAGAGCCTTGGAAGTGAGTCTGCACTCCCGAATGGGCCAGTTCAAGGGCCTGCCAGGGAGCCCCACTTACTTACCACAGGGCCGGGCAGGTCAGCTGCCTCTCCCCAGACATCTGTGCCAGGGTCATAGGTGAAAATTTTGCTCATGAGGCCTCCCACCACATAGATGGTATCTTCCAGGGAGACAGCCTCGAGACAGCGCTGCAAGAAGGGCGCTGGCGACCGCAGGCTCCACTGATCCTCCCTGGGGTCAAAGCACTGCACCTGCAGCGGGGGTGGTGGGGGTGGTGGAGGGGTCTCACCCCGGAACGCCTCCCGAGCCCTCTCACTCTGTCTCTAGGAATACCTGGCACATTACCCTGATTTTTATCCCGCTGTGATTGGCTATGCAGCGCTGGGGGTCAAACCCAGAGCTTCCTGCCTTCCACCTCCCACTCCCGGTTTTAATAGATTTTTTTTGAATCTATTAAACTTTTAAGGAGGAAAACTTTTAACAACAATACTTCTCTCATCTAATTTTTTAAAATATATTTTTATTTATGTGCCTCTCTGAGTCTCTGTATGCCGGCAGAGGCCAGAAGAGCTAGAGTGAGGGGCAGCTGTGAGTCATTTGACGGGGCTGCTGGAACCAAATTCTGGTCCTTTGCAGGAGCAGCCAGTGCTCCTAACCGTTGCGCCATCCCCCAGCCCCAAACTTGCCATTTAAAAAAATCTATGAAACCCACCTGAGTGGTGGCAGCGGAAGAGGTACTCTGCTACTCACCGAGTACCCTCTGAGGCCATCTCTCTCCCTACTCCTCTTTTTCTCTTGTTTTTTTCAAGACAGGGTTTCTCTGTGAAGTCTTGGCTGTCCTAGAACTCACTCTGTAGACCAGGCTGGCCTGAAACTGACAGAGATCTGCCTGCCTCTGCCTCCTGAGTGCTGGGACTAAAGAAAGGTATGCCCCGGCTGAGGTCAAACTACCCTGAATGCTTACAGGATTCAGAAAATAGACGGGCTGACTCCAGCGCCCAGATCTAGCCTGCACACAGTAGGCTATGCCGCAGCTTCTAATGTCCCCTAACCCCAAGGCCTGAGCCCACCTTGTCAGTGTTGACACCGTCCTGCCCGGCGCCCCCTATCACGTAGAGCTGGCCCGCGCAGGGCGCCACGGCTGCAGAGCTCACGGCCTCCGGCAGGGGCGCTGTGGCCGCCCAGGTGTTGGAGAATGGGTCGTAGCGCTCCACGCTGCGCAGGCGCCGCAGGCCATCGAAGCCCCCCACTGCAAAGAGCTGAGGAACAAAGGCCAGGGCCCTGGGACTCAGAGCTGTAAGCGACTTCAGTGGGAGCCCACCAGGGGCCGGCCCAGCGCAGCCACTGCCTGGCCAAGTTCCTCCCTCCCTAGTTCAGGAACCTTCCCTGGTTAACGCAGGGGACAGGAGGCAAGTGTCTGAATGAAGAGGATTCCAGATAACTCAAGTGGTTACTAAGGGTTTACCACCCACCCACCAAATTCCTGTTTTTGAATGCAGAATGACGTTTACAAAGATAACTGGCAGTATTTTGTTTCTAAATGGCAGAGTTAAGACAGAATACCTGGGCTGGAGAGATGGCTCCGCAGTTAGGAGCACTGGCTGCTCCTGTAAAAGATCCGGATTCAATTCCCAGCACCACATGGCAGCTCACAAAGTCCATACCTCCAGTTCCAGGGTATCCATGGCACCAGGCATGCATGAGGTGCACATATATGTGCATGTAGGCAAAATAGCCATACACATAAAATAATTCAATCTTAAAACAAACCTGGTCTGTTTGGTCCCAAAGCCCTAAACTTTCGCCATTGAACTATACTCTTATAGTGATGGCAGTTTATCCGGCAGGAGTGGTAATGCTGAGATAGGGTCTTGCTATTGTAGTCCTGGCTGGCCTCAAACTCACGACCCTCTTGCCTCAGCCTCCCAAGTACTGAGATTGCGGGTGTGTGTGAGCCACTAAGCCACAGTGATGACTGTTAGCACTATAATGTGATCTTGAGCACATCCTTATCTTTTGGGGGTCTCAGATCCTTCCTTCCCCCAGATCAGCTCTGCCCCGGATCCCAGGGCAGAAAGAAGCCACAGCATGTGCCTACCTGTCCCTGCAGAGCCGCCATCTTGTGCCTCCACCTGCCCTTGTGCATCGAGGCAACCTTGATCCAGGTGTGCAGATGGGAGCTAAACATCCAGACATCACGGCTGTTGATGTGACCTCCTACGGAGAAAGAAACAGCTGTCTTCCCCTAGTCCTCTAACTCCCTGTGTCCCCACAAAGCCAGAAGCACCCCTAAATCTAAAGGACGGTAGGAAGAATTTCTCACTGGGCTGGTGTAAGACTTGACCTATTATGGAAGGAGAGGGTCTGCCCTAGGACTCTTGAGGGACAGGCCAGTGAGATCCAAGGATGGGAAGGTAATGTACACCGGGTGCCTGTGGTGGGTACCAATTGTGCTCAGGGAAGCAAAGGAGGAGACGTATCCCTCAGAGGTGGCGGGCCAAGGGAAAGCAGAGTGTCTGCACAGTGATGGAGTAGAGGGTGGCCTGGTCTTGTTTCATTTCCAGCCTCATCTCTCTGAGGTGTTGAGATTATTATACCGTTTCCACATAGGAAATGAGGGTGAGGTTTAGGGACACAGAATGACCTGCTGAAGACCAGGTGGCCTTCTGTCAGAGCAAAGGGCAAAGCCAAGACTTAAGGCCTCTGGCTCCAAGCCCAGCATCAACACTCCCACCTGGGCTTGGCTCTGCAGGACCACAAGGTTTTAGCCACTGACTGTAGGGGATATGGGAAAGCCAGCCCACATCTCCTGATTGGAGGAAAAAACAAGGGGTGGTGGTGGGAAACAAGAGGCTCCTACTTCACGTGTGCCCTCACCCGAAACGTAAATGTCATTCCGAAGTGCACAGGAGGCAAACTCAGAGCGTGTGTAACCAGGCAGGCTAGGGAGGGGTGTCCAGCGCTGGCTCTCTGGGTGGTAAGCATCTGCAAAGGGCAGCTTCAGGAGCCCCTTTCGGTCACACCCGCCAATGACCACAATCACTTCGGCTAGGTCCATGAACCTGGGGTGGATAAACCGAATACCTGTAGCTCCGCACCCACGCTGGCTGGCGCCTTTTCATACCGCCCCGGACCCCCACAAACGCTGCTAGGGATTACTGAACCAGAATGCTACTGACTCTGCCTCTAAGCCATATCCCTAGCCCGAGGGTTTGCTTTTTCTGTGTAACCTCTATTCTGTTTCCACTTATTGAGTACTGGACTTACAGGACCAGCACCAAGCCCACACAGCTCCTGTTTTGATCATGCCAGACAGTGTCGTCACCCTTCTGCCTACCCTGGCAGCTGCCACCGGAAACCACTGCTTCCAACCTGACCTCTGGTTACAAACAGAAAGGAGTCACCAACCCGTACCCCACCCCCTGCCCTGTCTACTCCCCTCTAAGTTACAGGGGGATAATAGACCTTCCCAAAGCCCTTCCTCTTCAGTTGTTCTTTCAGACCGTTAGGATTATTGTACCTTTTACACAGGAGAAAAACTGAGGCTCATGGATTATGGGCTCTCGAAGCTACGCTCAGTTTTGAATGCTATGAATCCTCCATCCCCAACAGTTACCGTACTGTGTCTTTCCCCTAGCCATCTCCAAATGGGGGAATTGCTATGAACAAGATTACACGCACTTCCCACAAAGCTGTCCACCGCTGACCCTTTGGGGTTCTGGTCTCACCAGGTTTCCCAAACTGGCTAGTGCTTTCCTAACTCATCTTGTGTTCCTGGCCGCGTACTCATCATTAGAGGCAGCAAAATCCCTGTCTTCTGTCCCTCAGGTATGAAGGGCCATTGCAGACTCTGGTCTTTTGGTCTGGCATTGCACAGGTACAGTGGGCGTTTCTCACACCCTTGTATGTTTAGTTGTCTTACTAGCCCCGTGCGTCCCCTGAGAGCAGATCCTGCCAGGACCTGTTTCTCAGAATGGCAGATGGGGCAGGAAATGGAACACATCCCTCCTTCACAAGACTAACTCTTCAAGGCAGGGCGCTGGGCACCAAGCTTATGAACCGGGGACATTTCAAGAGGGATAACGAAGGAACCAGAGCTGGGTGGCGATGGTGGTGGGGAGACCTCGCTGGGGCGCAAGGCAAGCAAGCCGGAGGCCATACCTCCGCGGCCGGGCCCGCAGCGCGCCCGCCTCCCGGCCCAGGATGAAACAAGCGCGGGCTTCCAGCAGCAGCGGGCGGCAGTCGCCGCAGGCCTGCAGCAGCTCGTCCGCCTCCACCTTCTCCAGGAAGTAGGCGGGCGCCAGCAGCGGCAGGCGCACGTGCTCCAGCAGGCGCCGCAGCTGGCCGCGGCGGGCCGGCGCGTCGTGGCGCACCCAGCGCATGGCCGCCTCGAACACGGCCTCCTCGCGCGCCACGCGCAGCGCCGGGTCGGCCAGCAGCGCCGCCACCTCGTCGGGCGCGAGCTCCAGGAAGTCGGCGTGGCGCGTCACCTCCACGAAGGCCTGGCGCAGCACGCGGCCGCAGCGCTCGGCCAGGGAGGCGAGCGAGAAGGCGGCGGCCACGCGGCGCAGCGCCAGGCTGTTGGCGGCGCGCAGGCGGCTCTCGAGGAAGCGCGCGCACGCCTCGCGCAGCCCCGCCACGCCCAGCCGCTCGGCCAGCGCCAGCACGGCGGCCGCCTCGTCCTCGGCGCGCAGCCGCACGCCCGCGCCGTACACGTAGTCGAGCACCACGGCCAGGGCCGCCGCCGCCCCGGGCGCCTCGGGCCCTACCGGGAGCACGGCCGCTGCACGCTCGGGCCGGCCGGCCGCGAACAGGCCGCGGAAGTGGGCGCTGGCCGCGCTGAGCGCCGCGCGGTGGCACGGGAAGTCGCGGCCCCCGGCGCGAAGCACCACGTCGGTGAGGGTGCCGCTCCGCCGGTACGCGTTGAGCGTCTGCAGGATGCGCTGCGCGTGGCAGGACGCGGCGCACGGGGCCTCCGGGCCCGGCTCCGGCTCCTCGCTCTCCGGGCTCTCCCGCATCCTGCCGGGGAGAGAACACAGACCTCATCAAAGATGGGCTGCCCGGTGGCCATCCCATACATTTAAGCCTTCCCTCACTAGTTCACTCACCACTCACATCCGGCCGTGCATCCGCGGTCCCCATCCCAACCCTGGCCCATCTAGACTCCTGATGGTGCTGGACCAGTCCTGCCTTCTGTGTTGAGACTTCCCCTCCAGTACCTACTACAGCCATATTGCCCATTTCTGTAAGCTCCAAGCTTTCTGCCAGGCTCTGCCGGAAACAGATGGCAGACTCAAATAGGATCATTTGAGGAGGGTCAAAAAAGGGAGGGGGGATGGAACTATTATATAGGTCTAGACTGTGCAGTGTTTAGGGCTTCCAGCTGGGACTGAGTCGTGTCATCAAGATTACTCAAGTTCTGAAGAGGAACCTTCAGGGCGTTTGCCGGAACCTTGACAGAATGTGTGGATAGGGTTAGGTCCTGTTGCATGAGCTGTAGAATGTGGTAAAGAGATTCATACTGCCCTCAACACCAGTGCGCGTTCGTGTGCCAGGCATAATCCCTGCCTTTCTGGAGCGCAGAGCTTGGGCAGGGGTCCTTTGAGAGAACTCAGGAGAATTGGGAGAGCTCAGAAAGGGCAGTAAACATGGAGCTGAGTTAGGGAAAGGATTCTGGGAATGAGTAGAATTAGCTGAGTAAAAGCAAGAGAGATGTTTCTAGTTTCCAGTGGAAAGATCCAGGCTCTAGGGACCACACGGGGCTCTAATTCTCCTTTAGTCTGGAGTGATCTGACCTGGGCAAGGCACTGGCCCCATCTCTGAGATAGGATCATGCATACTGCCTAGCCAAAGAACTGTAGCTGCAGGCCAGGGTGTGTGGAAGCACTGGGTTTGTAGTCTGCCTCCATCATTACTTACCTTTTTACTCATGCAGAGTGGGGGGTGAGCATGGAGTGTGGGTGAGTTGACCCTCACCTCTCTGAGAAAAGCCTTTTGTTGCACACCTCCTTCAGGAAGTTTGTTGTGAGGAAACAGTCACATAGAGAGGTTTGCTGTGAGAGTCAACGAAGTGGTGTGTATGAAAACACACCACAGACTGCAGGCCGCTCACCCTGGCTAGGGCTTGCTTAAGAATGCACAGCCAACACTTGGCATGGACTGAAGATAGGAAGTGCTTTCCTTTCAGAGGGAACTTCTGAGGCTCAGCTCTGCCTCCGCTCTGTGCCTCTCTCCCCACATTTCCCCTCTACCTCTGGAGGGAAGATCAGCCTGGCTTTCACAGCTTATGCAGGACCATGCTGAGTAGTGGATCTCCTGCCTCGTCGTCACAAGAAATAAGCTCCAGGTGGGCAAGGACTGTTGCGGAGGTAGAAGCGGCCAGCTCAAGGCCTTCATGCCCCAGGCTGTTTAGTCTAGCCCCTCTGCAGGACCTGCCAGGGTGGAGGCGGGTCCTCACGGAACAACCAGGGATCCACAGGAGTGGGACAGCAGGGCTGTCCATAGCTAGCCCAGGACACAGCTACTTTCTAGGCCGTGACCCAAGAAGGCTGATCTTAGCATAAGGACAATCCCCCTCCTGTTGTGATAATCCTTAATTAAGTTCACCGCCTAGGAGCTTTGCCAATACTTAGTCATTCTACTGCCACCTCCTGCCCTAGGCTCATGGAACTGTGGCCACACAGTAATGAAAGACTCAGTTTCCACCGTGGAGTCCTACAGTCTGAGGGCCCAAGGACACACAGGAACGTGGGGATCCCCATCTTGGGCTCCATCAGCATTCTCCCACCTCACAGTCTAAGCACCTCACGACCTCACGGCTCATGGGCTGACTGAGTCTCAGCCAATGGAAACTGGCTCAGCACGCCACTATCCTGCTATCTCTCAAGACACACACACCTCCATCCCCCACCCCCAGACACACAGCACAGGCTCACCCTTTGGATGGACACTCCCCACAACAAGACAGACTTCTAGCCAGGCCCCCCAAACCCTGCCTCCAGGTACTTGGCTCTTACCTGGCCACGCCCTCTTCCAGGGACTCAACTGCTGCGCTGGTGGAGACAATCCGCTCGCTCCTGTTCCTGCCCGTGCTTGCTGCTTGCCGGCTCACCCGCTTTCCTAGCGCCTGAGCTCCTGATTTTATTCTCGCTTTGCCTAGACTCCCACTTGGGCTCAGCTGCGGGAGGACAAAGGGACTGGACGCCGGGGGGAGGGGAGGAGAGGGAGCCGGTAGGAATGGGCACTGGGCTTTTGTTCCACTCTTGGACCAGGCTTGAGAGGGAGGGGTGAGGAGAAGCATGGAATTGATTGTGTGTGGAATGCTGAGTGAGCCAGGGTGTTTTGAGGAGTGGCGGGGACTGGTGCAGGGTTTGTTCGGGGTATGTACAGGGTGTCTACCTCAGGTAGAAGGGGATGTTGTTAGCATGTAGGTGTTCTAGAACCTGTATGTGTGTGAGTGCGTGGAACACAGTGACTGTGTAGTGCTGGGGTGCTTGGGCTGTGTGGACATGTGAGTACATGGCTTTAGATGTAACCAAGAATGTGGCAGCCGCTGTTGCGGATCCAGGTTTCCCTCCTGCCTCTCTGTGACTGCCCAGGGCATGCTCCTCCCTCCGAGCACACCTGTCACTGTGTGTCTTTGCATAATCCATTCATTTGCATGTCAGGGGCTTGTGTGCAGGAGAGATGAGTATAACATGTGTCTGTGTGGCCAGAGGCTCGTGCATATGTGACAAGGATCTCTCTGTGCATCATGGATGTGGTCCTGAAATGGCGGTGTATGGGTGGAGGAGTGTGGGCCTCTTGAACAGGGCAAGGATGTGTTGGCACTGAGCAGATTGAGTTGGATGGAAAAGAGAATGGGGCAGCTCTGCATCCCCCTTGCCTCCTGGAGCCAGAGAAAGTGGATTTGGAGGTTAGCATGTGAGCACGTGCAGCCTCTGTGAAGGACTGCAGGGCCTGGAACCTGTGGAGCAGACCTTGCTGTCACAGAGGAGCACAGCCATGTGGGGAGGGGACGGCCTCAATGAGAGCCTGTCCGTTCTGTCAGGGCACTGTCACAGGCACTGGACAACCCTGACCACATCGATGCTGCCCCAAGGCTTGACTCTTCTCATCAGGGCAATGGTGGTTCCTGCTCTAAGCTTTGGGTGGGGTTGCCTCTGCGTGTGTTAGAGCCTGCTCCTGCCAGGATCAGGTAGGAAGAGTATGGAAGATGGGAGGCGTTGCAGTTTGCTATGAGTATAAAGTGTCCCCCAAAAGGCTTCACATGGGGCCAGTGAGATGGCACAGCAGGTGAAGGCACCTGTGTCCATGTCTGAGGGTCTTGAAGCTCCACATGGTGGGAGAAGAGAACCTACTCACACACATGCACACAGGTCTCCATGCACACTCACACACATGCACACAGGTGTCCATGCACACACACACATCTGCACATACGAAAATAAATAGAATTTTAAAACATTTACGCCAGTTTTCATGGTGCACACCTTTAATCCCAGTACTCAGGAGGCAGAGGCAGGTGGAACTCTGTGAGTTCTGGGACAGCTAGGGCTACATAGTGAGATCTGTCTCAAAAAAAAAGTTTTGTTTTTTTTTAAGCTTCACATGTTGCGAGCTTCATCCCTAGCTGTGGTGTCATGAAGCCGTTGAGTGCGTGCCTAGAGGATTCCCGCACTCTGGTTAATACTTTGGTGGTATTACTGATGTGGTGGAGAGCAGGAGTTGGGAGTCCCTGCATTTTCTCTCTCTGCCTCCTGCCCTCTGTGCAGTATGTCATTTTGTTCTGCCACATGCTCCCTGCCATCATGATGTTCTGCCACGCCATGCACAGGGCTAGAAGAAATGTTAGGTATTGAAACCATGAGCCAATACATCTTTCTTCTTATTAGGTTCTTCTCCTCTGGTGTTTTGTTCCAGTGATAAAAGTCTAACTAATGCAAGAAGGTTTGGCAAAGCATGTGTTCTAAAGGCTGGCTTATGTTTGTCTACGGCCCCTGCTTGTGCTGACTAGTTTTATGTCAACTTGACACAAGGAAGAGTCATTTGGGAAGAGGGACACTTGGCTGAGAAAATGTCCCCACCTAACTGGCCTACAGACAAGCTTTGTGGTGCATTTCCTTGTTGGTGGTTGATGTGGGAGGGCCCATCCCATGGGAGGAGGCAAGTGGTCCTGAGTTGTATAGGAAATCAAGCTGAGCAAACCATGAAGGGCAAGCCAGTAAGCATCCTCCGTGGATTCTGCTGCATCTCCTGCCTCCTGGTTCCTGTCCTGAACCTCTGCCCTGACTTCCTCAGTGACCTGAGAGCTGTAAGATGGAATAAACTCTTTCCTTTCCAAGTTGCTCTTGGTCATAGTGTTTTATCACAGAAATAGAAAAATAACTAAGACACTGCTCCAGGAAATGTAGACTACCATTATACTGGGGGGGGGGGGAAGAGCGTTGTGATATGGCCAAAGGAGGGTGTCAGTGGGGCCAGGGAGCTGGCTCAGCAGGTAAAGGCGCTTGCTGCCACATCTGACAGCTTAGGCCCAGTCTTGGGGACCCTGCCGGAGCTAGTTTCAGTTGTCAACCTGACACAAGCCCAGAGTCACCTGGGAAGATGGAAGGTCAGCTGAAGAACAGCCTTGGGAGACTGGTTTGTGGTCATACCTGTGAGGTATTTTCTTAACTGCTATTTGATGCAGAAGGATCCAACCTATGCTGGGAAGTGCCACACCAGTCAGGTGGTCCTGGGCTTCATAAGAAAGAGATCTGAGCGAGTCAGAGGGAAGCAAACAAGTAAGGAGTGTTCCTCCATGGTCTCTGCCTCAGCTCCTGCCTTGAGTCCTGCCCTGGGTTTTCTTGAGGATGGGCTATATGTAACCTGTAAGCTGAAACAAACCCTTTCCTGGCATTGCTTTTGATCACAGCAACAGAGAAACACACTAGGACACACCCACATGGTGGAAGGAAGAACACACTCTCACAAGTTGCCTCCTGACGTCCACATCTGTACTGTGACATACAGACACACACACACACACTCACACACACACTAGAAAATTTCAAAGGATGTGGGTGGCTTGGGAACTTTTATACTTGGGAAGGAGCTGAGGGCTCACAGAGGGCTTGTAGGAGATAGGGGGTCATCTGAGCAGGGAAGACACTAGAGGAGTGTCTAGAGGTGAAAGTGGGCAGTGAGGTACCCTTTGTAGTCAAGGGGAGCTGCTGGAGGGCTTTAGCAAGGCGGGGTTTTCGGTAACCCCTAAGCAAGGGAAGAGAAGCCAGGCTACAACATGTGTTGACCCATTGAAGGATGGAGATAGGACTGCTATTCATTTTTTGGTGACCAAGAGGTGGCCTGACCATCCTTGGGCAGGGGAGGGTTGCAGCGTCAGGTTCTGATGATGTGGGATGCAATTCTAAATGGGACCCTAGGTTCTGTGCCTTTCTTTATTCCCCCTCCCTAGGATTGCAAGGTGTTTGAAGTGCACCAGCACGTCCAGGAGCCTTGGACACCCTGGCCAGTGGGCCCAGGGGAGAAGGCTGGACTGGGAGGGGATTCCATGAAGACAGGTCATCCTTTTTGAATGGGTTTCCACAGGCTGAACACTCATATGGGCAGGACAGTATGCTCCTGCCAACCTGGCAGATCTGGTTTGCTTCTGCCTGTGTCCAGGGACAGGCAGGAGATGATCTCTGACACAGATGTTCAGTAGTGAGGGAAATAGTAGGTAAATCCTCCACGCTACCATGGGGGCTGGGTAGAGAGGCTATGGGGGCCTACTGAAGGGTCCAAATTTGGAAGGGGCTCATTTCCTTCCTTCCAAGGTGACACAGAGTCTTTCATATATCAAGAATTCTGTCTCCCACATTTTGAGAGGAGACAGTACCTGGTCTCCTGGGTGGTGTGGCATTTACCTAGTGCAAGCTGGAGCAGGGCTTCTGCCTTCCTCTTCCCTTAAGGATGCACTCAAGGCCATGCAGATTCGGGGAGGGGAAGCCTCAAGAGTTAAAGACCTTTCCTGTTTTTCACTGCTGACCTTTCCCACACAGCGCAGAAGGCAGAACTCTGGAGACTGAGGTGGGAAGAGATAAAGACACCTGTATTCCTTGTGCTGTACTTGACCTCCAACTCAGGGACCAAGGTGAAGAGGCATCCCCGCACTCAGGGCTTGTCCGCCAATGTCCAGGGGCAAGGACGCCTCCATGGCACGACAAAGGCCCTGCTGGTCCCGCTCTGCAGCCTGTCTCAGATCCAGAGCCTCCATCCTGCGGTGCCATTCCCAGCTGGTTACAAAAGGTGCCTGTAGGCCAGTTGTGAGGCCCGGCCCTCTCTCCCCCTTGCTCTTAGCACAGCTGGAGCTTTTTTTGTTTTGTTTTGCTTTTTTAAAGAGCCAGATGTGGTGGAGCACACCATTAATCCCAGCACTCGGGAGGCAGAGGCCGGAGGATCTCAGTTCAAGGCCATTCTGGTCTACACAGTGAATTCCAGGACAGCCAGGGCTAACAAAGAGAGACCCTGCCTCAAAAAAATAAAATTATCTCATGTACGTGGGCATTTTACCTGTACGTGTGTCTGAGCCACGTGTGCAGTGGAGGCCGGTTACAGACAGCCGTGAGTGTTGTAGTGTTGGATACTGAACCCTATGGGAAAACAGCCAGTGCTCTTAGCTGATGAGCCATCTCTCCAGCCCACTGGGTCGGTGGCTCACAACACTGGCTGCTCTTCAAGAGGACCCAAGTTCGGTTCAAGGCTTACTACTGCTTGTAACTCCAGCTCCAGGAGACCAGCACACTGTTCTGGCTTCTGAGAGCACATACACACAAATAAAAATCAGTGTTTTTTAAAATGTAAAAAGATATATATTTTAAAAGCATGCACCACTAAACCACCTCAAAAGATATTTTTAAGCCTGAGAGTTAAGAGTGTGGATGTGGGTTTCTCAAAGGGTGGCCCTGGCTTTGCCTGTGTGACTTTGGCATCCTACCCCACATAATGCAAGGGCATTCGTTGGCTTTGCAATCTGGGGCTGCTAAAGCCCTGGCGTCATGGCTGACCAAGAGAGGAACCCAGGTATCCAGTCATTTTCACTTTCATCTGTGAAGTGTCTCCTCCTCAAATCCAGGGGCCAGCACCCAACCCCAAATCCAGCAGGCTATGTCCCCAGATGCCATTTACTATTCAGAGACAACACACATCAAGATGGCAGCTTTAATTGTCCTTGCCTTTAGGTTCCTTCTACTGTAGGCATCTGTGGCCAGAGGCCCAAGCTTGACTGAGCCCTCAGCACTGCCCACGTGGCCCATTGCCCTGTGGCTGCTGCGGTGGGAACCTGAGGTCACATCAGTCTGTTGATCACTTGGTCCTCAAGGCTTCTTCTGCCCCAGAGGCCTGTTGGACAACGGGATGTGAGGCAGAACAGCCCTGAGCTTGGGATTCTGGCCATCTCTAGCTGCTTCTCAGGACACAGAGGCCAGTGGTGGAGGGAAGCTGGTTGGGAGGAACCTGGCTCCTCCTGAGATGAAGTTCCTTGTGCTTTGAGATGGGTACAGAGGGGAGAGCTGCCAGGCCGGGGTGAGGCCCAGCCATCATCCTCAAGGCAGGTTGGGAACACAGTCACCCCACAGCACAGAGAGATAAATAGACAGGTGAGGGCACAGGGAGGCATCCACGTTCTCTGCTCTCATGGGGCACATGGCATGGCCCGGTGACTCACCAAACCTTCCAGGCTAGGAGGCCAAGGATGGCTGTGAGAGTGGACCAGCAGACCAGGCCCTCACTTCCTGGATGAAAAGCCCCAGGCCTGCAGGGGCAATGAGAGGCCGGAGTCCTGGTCCAGCTGAGCCTCAGAGAAGAGCGGCACCTTCAAGAGAGGCAGGAACTGACAGAGGAGCTTGGGACACACAAGTAGGCTGGGGAGCCAGCTCCCAGGCACTCCAGGTACAGTTTCCTTCCGCTCTTCCTCTCTTCTGGATTCTACCTCAGGTACGAGCTGGGCAGACAGATCTTCAGCTAATGGCCTCCCCGCTCTGTGAGGGTCTTGGCACGGCTACCACCACTTCGAGGGCCCGTGGGGGTGGCTGTGTTGTTGGCATAGGTGTCATAACTGCTGTCTGAACACATGGAGAGTTCATCAGAGACTTCTACACCATCACTGATCTCTGTTGGAGCAGAGAAGACAGAATGTGGGTGAGGAAGAGGGGCTCTGAGGACAGGCAGACAGGTGGAGGGGAGGGAAGGCACTCAGAGACAGATGTAACCACTAGCTCCAGTTTGCACGGGAACAGTGGGTCCTGAGCCTGGCATTTAGGGACCTCGTTGTTCGATCCTGGGCCCTTAGTCCTCTGCCCTCTAGAATTCCCTGCTGCAGAGAACCATGGCCACCCTTGGGTACTTGCTACCCAGAGTTTACTCTCCCCCAGGCATTTGCACACATCAGCTTCTCTCTGTTGAGTGACTTCCCTCTCCAGCAACACCTCCTTTTCCTAAAATCTGGCTCATGTCTCCCCATCTCTGATATGTCAGCCAACTAGACAGCCTCCATGATTGCTCAGGCCTGGGCTGGGGCCTCCTACTTCAAGGCAGCCCGATTCATCCAGCAACTTTCAAAGTCTGCAAGGGTGGGGCCCTGGGCAGAGCCCTGGTTCTGAAGGGTGGAATGCTGCTTGGTTCCCCGTGCCTGGACAAGCAATGCAGCCTTGGGGCGTACCTGTTTCCACAGGAGTACCCTTCCTTGCATCTGACCATCCCGTTACCCCGGCACCTCCAGCTCATCTTTCACACCCCAGCTCTGTCACCACCCCAGAGCTTCCTTGCTGCCCCAGGGAGCTCTGAGCACACTTCCTGACTCAGCTCTTCTTAGAAGAACTGCAGTGACGCCCAGTTGTGCACGTGTCTTTACAGCTGCCTTTATCAGACTGGGAATGTCAGCAGAGACTGAACAGAGCACAGTTGTCATGTATGAGCCAAGGAAAGGTGTGGACCCCACACTCAAGCTTATCACCTTTGTTCACCAACCAAGGGCTAACCGTGAGCCCTGGGATCTGGGGTTATCTGACATGAAGATACACGTGTTTCTGTCCCTCAGTATGTGCATGGCTGTGAACCCAGACAGAGGTTACATCCAACCGATCTCTGTGTTACTTGTGCCCCACTTTAATCCAGGCCCACCCCGCTGTCACCTGAGAAGATGAGCTTCTCCTTCATGATGCTGACATCCCGGCTGGTCCGGCGTACCGCGGCACTCAGCATGATCTGCTCTGGGTTGTAACTGCGTATGCCACCCAGGCGCCACCTGCAGAGATGGTCCCGTGGGCATCAGGTCCTCCCCCAACCTCCCTGGAGCGGAGACCCTGCCCATTTCCAGAGCCTCTCCTGATGTGGCCTGAGAGACCCATGGTACAAATGGGGAAGCTGAGGCCCAGACAGGGGCAGTCTACTGATTCCCAGCCTCTTTCTCCCCTCCTTTATCAGCAACCCTATCCCAGAAAGGCAGTTTTCTTAGTTATACCCTGGCTCTCTTTGGATGGGACAGTCTGGGAGGAAGGCACTTAGCAGCTACGACTCTGATGGCCTCCTATAAACCCACCAACACTACAGGCTGGGTAAAACCAGAGGACAGTGCTGGTGAGGTTTTGGTCCTCACAGGTCCCCAGACAAGGATGTCAGAGGAACTTGGTATAGAGTTACCTGATTAGAAATGAGCACCCCCACTGGCCATGGTGGCACACGCCTTTAATCCCAGCACTGGGGAGGCAGAGGCAGGCAGATCTCTGTGAGTTTGAGGCCAGTCTGGTCTATAAAGCGAGTCCAGGACAGCCAAGGCTACACAGAGAACCCCTGTCTGGAAAAACCTGGCGCGAGGTTGGAGGCAGCTAAGAGTCCCTGTGAAACTCACTGTGGGTCGCTAGATAGGGCTAACACGGCGGAAATGGACGGACAGGGTGGCAGGAGAGGGCAGACATGGGGAGCGGGAGGCAGGGGGGAAGGCACTGTGTGTGCCTGGGCTGGGCTGGCTGCTTTGCCAGTTCCTGAGGCAGTGCTTGTTCCCCTGGCTCCTTGGCAGCCCCCCTGACCCCCACAGTGCCAGCCTCGAGGCCTGGCATGTTGTTATGTTAAGCAAGAGTTTGTGGAATCAGTGAATGAAAGGATGAGGTCCACAGAGAAAGCATCTCTCCCTTGCTACATCTCCCACAGCCCCTCTCCTCTTTCTGGCTATTGCTGACCCCGAGGGAACAATGACTCTGTCCAGAGCTGTGTCTGATGGGCTCAGTACCCCACAGGCAGCATACATGGACTCTGCAAGTAGAAAGACGATGTAAGAGCTAAACTTCCTTTCTAGGGCACAGTCCCATAGTCAGGGTCCAGGCTCTCTTAGACCCTGGCCTAGAAGCTGGTCAGCAAGGCTATCTGACCCAGCAGGTCTTAAGACACCTGAACATCCCTAGTACCTAGGTCTCATCTTAGAAATTAATGCTAGAACCCACTGGGGAAAGTATCAGGCCAGGCTCTCTACTGCCAGGCACATCTGGGACAGGAAAGCCACCGGGGAGGTGGGGAGGATCCATCTCTCCAGGGGAAAGGGAGAAAGGAGTGAGGGTGTGGATCATGGTTGGTGAAAAAGAAAAGGTGAGGGGAGATATACAGAGAAACAGCATGGACCACTGGAAAGGAAGTCCCAAGAGGCAGAAGCCAGTGGAGCAGGACAGAAACAGAAACTTGGGCTTTGCACTTGGCAGGTGGCAAAGAGCCCCTGAGTGCTGGGTTTGGGGACATGAGGACCCTCTCCCCAGGGGAGACACTCTGGTGCCGAGGGAGGCTGGGTCGTCACCTACCAAGGAAACCCTGGTCCCCACCTGCAAGCACTGCAATAGGGACCAAACAGTACAGCACACAGAAAGCCAGACAGGAAGAATAAATCCCAGCGCTCAGGAGGCTGAGGCAGGAGGACCAAAAGTTGGAGGACAGCCTGGGCTACATAGTGAGACTTCGTCTCAAAGGAAAAAAAGAAAGGAAAAAGAAAGAGCAGAAAGGAAGGTGGAGGGGTGGATGAGGAAGGTGCTTCAGGCAGAGACGGGCAAGGGCGATCCAGGGCTTGGTGCACAGCAGCTTTTCAGACAGACCTGGAAAGGGCGTGGCCAGAAGGGAAAAAAGGAGCAGGAGGGAGCACACCAGAATTACCTGATCAAGTGATAGCTGTGAGATGCCAGAGTGCAGCAGAGAGGGGGAGGGGAGAGAGGAGGGACATGCGCCATCAGAGCAGGATGGGACAGAGAGAGAATGTCAGTCAAGAGCCAACCCCAGCCCCTTGGTTCCTGGTTGTCTAGGGCCCCAGGCTGTCTCAGCATCTTCCCATCCCCGGACCACCCATTCCACCCATGGCAACCACATGCCAGCTGTCTTAAGGGGTGCAGGGGATTTCCGCTGGCACTTGGTCCTACTAGGAGTAAACCCAGGCCCTGGCTCACTGGGAGCAGATTGGCCACAGATGGGGCAACGTCCACCAGATACCACAAAGCAGACCAGGATGAGGTTTGGCTCTGAGCCCTGAGCTAGGTGCTCATTCTAGAGGCCATCCAGCTTGTGCTGAGGGCGGGGCTGGGCCTGCTGGGGTAGGCAGGTTATGGAGGTCTTGGGGCCCACTCACTTCTGGAGCACGAAGATGCCGATGATGAGGCTGAAGGAGATCAGGTCAGCCGTGACCCACATGAGGCAGTACTCGTCTGGGGGCTGTGGAGAGATGATGCAAGACCAGCCTCCAGTCAGGGCTCATCTAGACTGGAGGGCCTTATGAGGAAGGGCAGGGGAGGAGCTTGAGGCTTCTCACTATTTTATTTTGCAAGACTGGACTCTGGGCATGGTGGGCTGGGTACATCTTTCTCTCTGTGTGTACTCAGGATAGAGGAAGTGTATTGAGTCTTGAGTGTGTATAAGCTTACAGGAGCTCAAAGCAAGAGCCAAATGATGAAATACGGGTTCTTTATTTATGCATAAGATATCATGTGTCTGGCAGATGGACATATGGCCCTACAAATAGGTATGGGTCACCTGTGAGGGGCAGTAGAACATTGACCACCAGGCCTGGGGAGGGCGAGGCGCCATGTATGTAGCTTCAGCACCCTCAATCTCAGACAAATGGGGACGCTTTCTGCTATCCACCAACTCCCTGGGGTCTGAAAACTCCAATAAGTACACCTCTGCTGCCTGCCTATTAGTTATTCCAAGTCATCTTAGAGGAGGTTTGAAGGTATTTAAGGACCATGGGCACAGGGGAGCTGGAAAAACCGGGTCTGCCAAGCCAGGGCTTGGCAGGGGCCATGATAAGTTGCATGAATTCATAAATCTCAAGGCCCAGGCCTCCACAGCCTCCTCTCCAAGACTGAGGCCCTCTGATGGCCTCGCTCGGCCCTCTCTTCCATGGAACCACTAGTAACTTAGCTCTGACTTGCCAACACAGCTGCCCACTTAGCTCTGGAGCCCTCTACCATGTTTGTGTCCTCAGGACATGGCAGGGGGTCCTGCCTCATGCCTGGGGAACCTCAAAGACAGGAATGGGCGCTCAGCTGGTCTCAGGTGCTCTATAACTGAGCCCTACACACTCTTCACGGTCCTCCGAGTAGATCTGCCCTGTCCCCAGCCTTTTTCTGGAAGAACTTTCCTTTCAAACTAAATCTAAGGAGTAGCCCACAACCCAAGTAACTGCTAGCTTCTTGGGTGTCACCAGGCAATGTGATCTTTCCCGGGGTCAGGCCCAGTGTCCCCAGCACTTGAGTGCAGCTCTCAGAAGCTGTGATAATTCTACTCTGCCCCCAACACACCCACCATGGACGCTACACCAGGTCCTCCCCAGGGAGCCCCTGCAGGTCACTAATGGCTCACTTTACCATCCCCTAGGTGTCCTAGGCCCCACAGTCTTCAACTCACCATGATCCAGAGTGGAGAAGGCACCCGAGAAAGAGTATGGGAGTTATCAGAAGTGACGGAGGGGACCCCGGCACACCACAGTAGGGAGAAGAGCCACGGTGCATTGACAGTGTAGAGGTTGACACTCAGGTTCCAGGACGCGTAGTCCCTGGGCAGGGGACAGAGGCTGATCAGCTGCCTCCAGCTGCTTTGCTGTGCGAGGCTGGAAGAGCAGCCCCTGATAGCCTGTCACCCTCACAGCCACCCCTAGGACCTGTGTGCACAGGCAAGCCCAACTCTGCCCAGTGAGCTCACTTCCAAACCCCATGTGCCCAGGCACCCTGTGTGTTAGGTGGAGGGTTGGATTCGGGGATATGCAGCCCCTCCCTCCACGGGGACACCTTGGGTGGCACAGGGTAGGCACCTGAGCTCCTGGTCGGACACCTGAGTGTAGCGAAGGTTCAGCCTCTGGATGTGGCCTCTCCGTAGGCTGGCAATGGCTTCTTTAGACCCAGATGTTTGCTGGAAGCCCGGAGCCATCTTCCGTACTAAAGGCCTCTGCCTATTAGGAAGCCACATGACCTGCCGGCAGGAGACAGGGTGGATGGGCTGGTCAGACCTCTCATCTCCAGACTCGGGGAGAGGGTCCCAGACCTCTTCAAGGACCCTTCAAGGGTCAAAGGGGGGCCTGTCCACGGCAGTGGAGCCCATAGTGAACGACTCAGGCCACTTCCCTGGTCAAGACAAAATGGGCAACCCCACCCTCCCCTCCTCCGACCACAGTCAGCAGCATCTAGGGAACTGTGTGTCACAGAGAAGCATCAGGTTCATCAAAAGGTGACACCACAGTGATTTGGGCCCTGTTCCACTGAAATAGTCAGAGAACATGGGGTTGAAAGGACTTTCTGGAGCCTTTCCTGTCCCCAGAATGGAGCAGTCAGGGAAACAAGGAGCACACAGCCCCGTTTTACACCAGGGAAGCTGAAGTCTGGAGCGGGAACAGGTGCGTTTATCTTGGTGCAGGGGTGTAACAGGGTCACCCGCTGGGTCGTACCTGGTGCTGCGGGAAGCCCGAGCGCAGCAGAGCCTCCAGTGTGATGTTGAGGAAGCTGCCTCGGTACGGGTGATCACGGGGTGGATCTCGAAGGTTGAGCAGCAGTGTGGCGTTGCCCTTGGCCAGCTCCAGGAGCTCGGCCAGGCTGCAGATGGACTGGTTCTGGACCTCCCTGTAGTCGGAGGGTGATAGGGAGCTGGCGGTCCAGAAGGGGTCAGTCTGGCAGAGACAGGGACACACACAGCTGTCACCAGCCCTTTGGAGCTTTCAAATGCCTCTCTGGCAATGGAGCATGGAGACCCAGGGCTGCCCAAGACTGCTGGTATGTTGGGCAATTGATGGCTGTGGCCCAGTAGGGGTCTTAGGAACACCTAACCTTCACCTCTATGGCCCCATCTGCTTCCCAAGAGAAGCCTGTGCGTGGAGCCTGTCCAGAGTGGCCCTGAGTCCATTATCTAGCCTGATGAATTATATAGTCCATGCTGAATCCTGATCCTCTTTGCCTCCATCTCTAGTGCTGGGATTATGCTACCCCGCCAGGTTTAGGAAATATCCCCATGCTGGGCGAGCCCTCTACCAACTGAGTAACATCCCCAGCCCTACAGCTACCACTTCAACAAGCCCATTAAGGATCAGTGTCCTTGAGAGGGAAAGACAATGGACCAGAGATGCCAAACAAGCGGTGACAGCTACGGGTTCTGAATGCATGATCCCAGAGAGGCTAGCCCGGCTGGGGTCATCTGAGCTGAAGGCCACCTGCCTCCTTTAGGAGCCTTCCATGTCTCCCCTGCCAAGGGCAGGCCCGGGTACAGGCAAACCTTGAGGAACCACTGGCCAGCGTTGAGCCTCTGCAGGACAGTCCAGTTGAGCATGGCAGCAGGCCTGCGGGCGAGCTCAGGGAAGACCTGCTCCACATTGGTGGTCCTCCTCAGGGTAGAGTCATGCATGAGGAAGGGCACGCCGTCCAGGCTGCAGGAGAGAGCCTCTGTCACCTCCCCCTCAGGGCTGTCACCGGCCCCTCAAAGGGCACAGCTGTTCTATCCCCATCTCATCCAGACCCCCCACCTCCACAGGGTATTGGGCTGGTGGGAACCTCAAAGTGTTCAAGGGAGAAGTCTCTACAGGGTCAAGTCTCTTAGGTCAAGTGGGGTGAGGCAGCTGAGGAGGGGAGAGCTGGGGAAAATGGGTCTGGGCGGCATTAGAAGGTAAGTGCTGTGTCATTTGATAATGGAGGAAACTGAGGCTAAGCAGGAAGCTCTTAGCTCAAGGTCCATGGCCACTAAGTGGTGGAACCTGGCCTCAAACCCAGTCCTTGAAATGTCACACTTATCACAGTGCCAGCACAGGTCCCTCTGACAAAGTCCACACACTTCCCTCACCCTTATCAGTCCACCAGGGCTGGCAGGGGTTCACAGAGTTCCTTAGTGTAAAGCAATAAAGGGCACCCACGCTTCCTGTTCCTCAAGGTCTTTTATCGGCACCTGCTGCACAGGTATGGTGGCTCTAATCTATGCCGTCTACACTAGGAGTGGCCACCTCGCACACTCGGTGCGGCCGTTCAGTGTACATCCTGTGGAACAGTGTTTGGTGGCCCTGCCTTCTCTCCTCCTCTGGGGAACTATAGGTTGGTATGGGTTTCCCCCTCATTTATACTAACACATTTGCTGTATCTAGAGATGGAAACGTGCACATCACTTCTGTATGGCCTTTTTGTTTGTTTTGTGTTGTTTTGAGATGAGGTTTCTCTGTGCAGCCCTGGCTGCCCTGGAACTCAATTTGTAGCCCAGGCTGGCCTCATGGAGATCTGCCTGACTGCCTCTAGGGTGCACCACCATTGCCCAGCTTCTGTATGCTTTTATACCCAGCAGTCATTGTGGTGCTCTGTACCTTGCTTGCTCTTTGCCAAGTGTTTACCCTCTACCCAGCAGAGACAGACAGACATAATTTTTTTCCAGTGTGTCTGTGGCAGCACTCCAGGTCCCCACAGCTAAACCCTGCCCGAACAAGGGTCTGTTCTTTCTATTCTGGAGTCTGGCATAAACCTCATATGCACTAAAAAGGATGACCCAAGCCTCCGCCCCTCCTCCCACTGCCAAGGCTGGCAGGAGGTTTTATGAAGAGACCCAGATGCAGAGGTAGAGGTGCAGGGGGTTGGGCAGAGAAGTGAGTGGCCACCACCCTCTCCGCCATGCCAACCTGATGGTGACGTCAGCTTGTAGCCCATACAGCTTCTGCTCCAGGGCCTTCCGGAAGGACATCAGCGTGTGCTCTGGAGCCAGCTGGAGAGGAAAGGGTGGTGAGGGAAGAACTGGGGTCCAGCTGATGACCCCTCCCGAGCCAGTGAAAAGTCTTCCCTGCTGGGAGGTCTGCCTTTCATTCTGGCTCCTTTGTGGAGTTGCTGTGGGAACCTGGACACCCACACAGCTGTTCTGAGGCTCAGTTGTGGTTTTTTTTTTTTTTTTTTTCATTTGTTATGACTTGTGTGCCTCACAGGGGTTTGGGGGAAAGGGGCAAGCAGTCAATGTGCTGAGTATGGACCTATATGATGCCTGACAGAGCTAGGACTTAGTAAGTAGTAACTCTGACCATATTGTCCTCACTGTATTTCAAGCCCTGAGCAAGACTCTGGAAGCTCAGACCCTTTTCATAGGCCTGTGTCCCTGTGGCAGCCAGGACTGAGTGCCTGGTTTTTTTGTTTGTTTGTTTGTTTTTTCTACATTAAAAACCAGGCTCTGGTGGAGATTCTGGAGGGGGAAGGAGAGAGATGGGGATTTCTGTGATGTGTTGTGTTTCTTCATCTATATAGGCACAATAATATTCTCTCCATAGCAACACTGGTATGTAAACTAAAATCCATGCTTGACGCTCAATAAATTGCAACCCTACAGTTCCACCCATCTCACTGAATGACCATGCCTTGCCATACATGGTGAATTCTCCTCTTAAGGACCACTCCCTTCTCTTCTGCCCATTGGGGATGTGTGCTTACTGTTCTCTGAGGGTATTTAGCCGGGCAGTGAACTTCTGAGTCTTCTTTGGTACCATGCAGTCAGGGTAAATTGCCATACCTCTTCCTATCACTAGAGGTCAGCATCAAACCAGAGATTTCATTTAGCCCAGGCACCTCAACAGGCTGGTCATCATTTGAGAAGCCCTCATAAACACGCACTTGGTGAGCCTGGACAGTCATTCACAGTGACATGGAGGGGGCACTGACTGCCCCTCAGAAACCAGCACTAAAAAGCCTGTAAGATGGCTTAGTAGGTAAAGGTTTTTGCTGCCAAACCTGACAACCTGAGCTTAACTCCCAGGACCCACCGCACGGTATGAGGGAACCGACTCCTGCAATTGTCCTCTGAATCTCAACATACATTCTGTGGCATAAGCTGTGAATGCCACACTTATTATTTTTTTTTTTTAGTTGATCTCACAGAAGTAAAGAGCAGAACAGCGATTAACAGAGGCTAGGAGTAGGAAGGGGAGGCCGGTTACGAGGTGGAAATGCTGGGCAGGCGATCAGGTTCTGGCATTCTACAGCAATGGGATGCCTGTGGTAAATAATAACTTCCTGTGTTGTTTCAAAACAGGCAAAGGAGAGGATTCTGAATGTTCCTAACATAAGGAAAAAAACATGTGAGGAGAGGGGCGAACCACTTTGATATGGAATAATGCATTGTAGACACATGTGAGAACAGCTTGACCTGCAAATATGCACCACTATCCTGCATCAGGTAAAAAAAAAAAAAAAAATGAACACCACAGCCAGGCATGGTGGCACACACCTGTAACCTCAACACTCAGGACGGTAAGACAGACAGCCGGTTTGTGAGTTCTGGGCTATTCTGGGCTGCACCCTGAGACCCTGTCTCAAAAATGAAACAACAAACAAAATGAGCAAGCCACCACGAGGATGCACGCAGCCAAATGAGCCAAATGTGCAGCTGGGGAGGCTGTCTGGAGTCAGCTTCATCGACAGATAAATAGCACGACGGAGAAGGGGTGCTGCCACAGATTCAAAGACACTCGGGAGACGTGTGTCGAGCAGATGGGCCGCAGGATGTCATTGTAAAGGCATGACCATGATTTAAAAGAATGCACTACAAAAAGATGTTTTTTTGGAGACAAAGGAAAACTAAAGTATGATATTAGGTCATATCAAATGATTGTTAAGTTGGGGGCTGGAGAGATGGCTCTGAAGTTAAGAGCACCGGCTGCTCTTCCAGAAGACCTGGGGTTGAATTCCCAGCACGCTCACAACTGTCTGTAATTCCATCCAGTCCCGGGGGATCTGACACCCTTTTCTGGCCTCCACAGTGCCAGACAAAGCAACCATACACATAAAAGTGAAAAGAAATACTTTAAAAATTTTGTTAGTTTGGTTTTATAAATTACCATCATCATGTACGTGTCTGTGTGTGCGCGTGCACGCACACGCATGATTCAGCGTACATGTAGAACTCCTAGCAGAGGCCTTTCCTTTAGCTTCACGTGGGTTCCCGGGATTGAACTCAGTATGCCAGGCTTTCCTGATGAGCGCTTTTCCCTGCAGAGCCATCTCTCTAGCCTGTTGTTTGTTTTTAGGTCCTTATGTTCTGGGGGGTGGCATGCGCCTGTAATCCCAGCACTCAGGAGGCAAAGGCAGGAAGGCGGGTGGTTTAAATGAAGCTTGTCTCAAACAAGCAGATCAAATCAAAACAAGTCCTTCTGTGCTGGATAGACGTTTCCTAGCCACAGACATGACATTCATTTCCTGCAGGGTCCCACCTCCCCTGCATTGGCTGTTGCTCTGGTCCACCCTCGGGGGGCACTCACCATGGGGGCCCCGCGGTGGCCGATAAGGGCAGGTTTGGGGCCCAGGTCCTTTTTCTCCATGATGCAGGGAGAGGTGATGGTGAGAGGTATCAGGTAGAGGGTGAAGACCACAGCGAAGAAGGTACAAAGAACGGGGACCTGAGAGGCTGTGGGCACAGGCAGTAGGAACGTCCGGTCAGTCATCTGTGCAGCCCTCACCAGGCCCAACCAAGCCTAGCTGGCCAGACTGGAATCAGAACTTGGTGTTCTGAGGAGTGGCCTTAGCTCGGACAGGACGTGAACCCCATCTACAGCTGACACACACATGGACACACAGACAGAGGGATTTGGAGCAGGAACCCAGAGCAACCTTCCGTAGCATCTACGAACCACCTGCAGCCAGCCCCAGGGCCTCATGCCCAGGCCACTCAGATAGAGTCCCAGTGGGAGCAGTCTAAGCCGGCCTTGGCATTTGCGGAGGTCAGAACGGGTGGGCCCTCACTAGGGGGTACTCACAGGACCGCTCTGCACGGGCGAACTGTCCTGCTACGATCCAGGAGAGGGCGGTGATGGCCACCAGGGCCCCTATGTGCAGGAATGGTGCTGTGCCCTGTGTGTGAGAGGCAGGAGGGACCAGGGACTCAAAGGCAGGTCCAGAGCCTCAGCTCACCAGCCTGCTGCTGACCACTGTCTCTACCTACAAGACAGGCGGTCCTGTCTCCATTTGCCGGCCGAGGACACTGGGAACCCTGCCAGGAGGCCCTCCCTGCTCCTCTCCACGCCTTGATGGAGGAACAGAGGTGATAAAGGACTGCCTGTTGTGAGGGTCCTGGGGGAGCACTGCCCCTGTCCCTAGCCCACCTCACTCACCTGCAGGGAGATCAGCAGCATCTCCCACTCATCTTCCCAGAGCTGGGCCACTGCTGACATGGCTACCACCGTGGAAGCCAGGACCACCACCAGCCCCATCTGGAGAGGGAAGCACCAGACAGAGTCAGGCCAGGCGTGAGGACAACCTGTGTTTGGGAAAGGAGGAGGAGAAAGAAAGCAGAAGTGCACACAGGCTGGCGGCGGTGGCGCACACCTTTAGTCCCAGCAATTGGGAGGCAGAGGCAGGTGGATCTCTGCAGGTTCGAGGCTAGCCTAGTCTACAGAGAGAGCTTCAGGACAGCTAGGGCTACACAGAGCCCTAGCCCTGTCTTGAAAAACAAAACAGAGGAGGAGGAGGAAGAGGACACAGAGCAGGGAAGAGGAGGGAAGGAGAGAGCCTGGGATGGACAGACGGTAGCGGGAACAGTGAGAGGCAGATCCCAGGGGGAGACTTGGAGAAAGAGGAAGGAAGCCAGAGAGAAGAGGAGAAGAGACTGTTAAACAAGGGGCCTCTGTGGCACCGGGCCTCTACTGGGGCAGGAGCCTGTGAGCCGTGCAGTGGGAGGGGCTCACACAAGGGGGCGCTCTAGCAAGAGCAGTCCCTGAGGCAGGGCTCTGCTCATGGTGCTGTCTGCTAAACTGGCTAGCTGGGTCTCCTGCATCTGGCTGATTTTTTTTTTTTTTCTTGACATGGGTCTTATGTAGCCTTGAACTCCTGATCTCCTGATGTCACCTACCTGGCGCTAAGGTTACAGGCCTATACCATGGTGCCCAATTTATGCCATGCTGGGGACTGAACGCAGGGGCTTGTGCATGCTAGGTAGACACTACCAACTGGGCCACATCCCCAGCCAGGCTTCTAAGATGTTCCACAGGAAGTGTGGGGCACAGCTGTAGTGAGCATCAGGGTAGCTAACGGGAAAGAGATCTGTGGCGACAGGCACCTGAAACCCCAAAGTAAGTAACGCTGAGCTGGAGCTCCCTGCCTCAGTCCTCTCTGGAGCCCTAGAGTTCTTCACAGCTCTGGCTCCTTCCTCACCCACAAAGGTCCCTGTCTGCAGTGGCATGAGACTTCGGTGGGTAGGGGGGGCCTCTGAAGAGCCATTCCTGAAGACATCTTATTACACTAGGTGGCCACCAGCGGAAGTCCTCGCAATAAAACTGATTCCCCATAATCCTAATAAAATTAAAATTTCATCACAATTTTACAGTTGCTGCTGGGTATCCATCATGCTCAGTGGCATCCTTGAAAGATCAGGGAGGGACTCTTCCCCAGGGTGTCCTTCAGCCACAGGAATAGCACAGGCTTGCTACACTGTGACCCCTCCCAAACTAACTGGGAAGGATCCACCTGGAGGCCTGGGGTAGACCTGAGCTCAGCGTTGATATTTCTGTCCTTCCAGGCTATGACTCGTGATGGCAATGGAGGAATCCATCCATCCATTCATTCATTCATTCATTCATTCATTCACTCACTCATTCACTCATCCGAGTGTTGCTGTGTGCTGAGACCCAAGAAGAGCAGAAATCCAGCCTTGCAGATTGGGTTGGCCTTTTGGCAGACGCCTGGTACTTAGGCCTGGGGTTCCCACGCCTAAGTCACACTCCTGGGTCAAATCCTGGCTCTGTAGCGTTGGAGGAGGGTCACATTTTCAAGGACCTTCTCTGAGCTGGGATATAAGGGTGATGATGAATTGCTTCCCAAGGAGGGGTTTGAGACATAAATGAGAACAAGCAAGCAAGGTGCTTTGCACGGTGGCTGCCACTAAAAGGAAATGAGTTTGGATGTGAGTGCCACCATTTTGAAAGGGTAACAGAGAAGAACAAATGAAACACTGGGGGAAAGTGCCCACCACTTACAGGCAATGCTGCTTAATGCTATGACAAACAGCATTTGAGTCTTGGATACAGGAAGTTCTCAAATGTGCCTTTTTCTTCCTTCCTTCCTTCCTTCCTTCCTTCCTTCCTTCCTTCCTTCCTCCCTCCCTCCCTCCCTCCCTTCCTTCCTTCCTTCCTTCCCTGCCTCCCAAGTGCTGGGATTAAAGGCATGCACAACCACCTCCCTGGCACATGTGCCTTTCTGGAGTGCAGCTGGAAGGACAGAAGCTGGTGCCAGAGAGAGCTGTCATGTGCACCAGCTGCTGAATAAGGCCTGAATTCACAGTCAGCACTGCTCAGTCGTCCAGAGTGCCCCAGCCCAGCTCAGCCACACCTCCTGTGGCCAGGCCGAGTCTGGCTTCTCTCTGGGCTTCAGCCCGTGTGCCTGACAGAGCCCTCCTGGGTACAAGCTTGGACCACAGCTGCAGCCCCCCGGGGTAGGGGAATTAGAACCAGAGAGCAGGGGCAGGCCAGCATGCTCAGGGTGCACTGCCACAGCTAAGGGGTAGAAGCTATGACCATGTCCCTCAGAAGAGGCATCTGAGATGGTGGTGGCTGGGCACAAAGGTTATCTCACAGAGGGGCCTCCTGTTTGCCACAAAGCAGCTCCCGAAATGGTTCAGTTTCCCTCGATTCCCAGGCCCCTAGACTTCTCCTGGCGACCCCTCACAGGACAGAGCCCTGGGTCACAGCGCTCACCTCCCTGCCCATTCTAAAGCCTTTCTGCCCTCCCCTCTTCAGGACTCAGGGGAACCAGGGACTCTAAACACAGACCTGGATTAAAATGTCCCATAAAGTTGTCATCTTCAAAGCAATATGACCCTGGCATAAGACCAGAGGAATAAATGAAAGCCAAGTGCACAAAGAGATCTGAATGCATTAGAGGAGCATAACAGCATCTGTGACACGGGGTGGGGGTGGGGAGCCGTTCTGAGGAGCCAGCTGGGGACACCGGGAAGCATCTCCAGCAAGCTTGGGAAGATCACACCAGGCCCCAAAATAACTTCCAAAAGATTACTGAACGTTTAAATGTCAAAAAAGCAATGCTCTACGGTTACCAAGTGAAATAATAGAAAAACTTTATATTATCTTGGAGTGGGAAGGACCCTTCTAAGTCTGAGCCAAAACCCAAGGGCCATAAAAAAGATGATAGACTAAGGGTTGTTTGTTTCTTTGTTTGTGTTTTATTTTTCTTCAAGACAGGGTTTCTCTGTGTATCCCTGGCTGTCCTGGAATTCATTTTGTAAACCAAACTAGCCTCCAACTCAGAGATCTGCCTGCCTCTGCCTTCTGAGTGCTGGGATTAAAGGAGTGTGCCACCATGCCCAGCCAGATTCAAGTATTTTTTAAGGATTAAAAAACAAACAAACAGAAAAAAAACATCCTGTGGCACAAATACAATAAACAAAGTCAAAAAGTGAAGGACAAACAAACTTATCTGCAGTTCATCAGCCAAAGGGCCAACTTCCCAAATCTACAAAGAGCTCCTACAGGCTGATAAGCACACCCTGCAGCCAAAGGACAGAAGACAGGATGATACAGCTTGAGTGACTCGGGTCTCACTGAGCAGAGGGGAGTCTCGGGTTGGGAGTACTGGCGGGAACCTCTGACCTCTCAGACAGGCCTTTGCCAAGGAATCAGCTCGCACGCAAGGGTGAGATGGATCCTGTTGGCATGGCCACATGCTGCCTAGGGGCCATGTGGCAAAGAGGACATTTGCAAAGATCAAGATTGTGAAAGTATACCTTCTTGTTGGACATGGTAGCCCATATGTGTAATGTATGCACTCAGGAGGCTGACGCAGGAGGATGATCACTTTGAGATGTGCCTGGGCTCCATAAAATAACTCTGTCTCAAAAAGCTGATAGAGTTGGTGCACAACTTTGATCCCAGCAGAGGCAGGTGGGTCTCTGTAAGTTCGAGGCCAGCCTGGTCTATATAGTGAGTTCTGAGAGGCCACATAGTGAGACCCTGCCTCCTAACATCAGCGAAAGAAACAGGAAAATACACGATGTTCTTTCCTCTTGGATCACAGCTACCCTGCCCCAGAAGGGGACTGGAAACTACTAGATCTGAACAGGAGCTGGGTGGATAACTAGGGAAGGGGGGCAACAAGAGCCAGTGTCCATGGCCATGGCCTTTCTGGGTCTGAGAAGGTGCTCCTAACACTTTTTTTAAAAGGAGGGCAAAGGTGAGGTGGACTGTGTGTGTATAAAGAAAGGGAGAGTGCTGAGGAGATGCTCAGCAGTCAAGAGCCCTGCTGCCCTTGCAGAAGACCCAGTCAGTTAGAACTGTTCATCACGCCAGTTCCAGAAAATCTTATGCTCTCTTCTGGCCTCTAGAGGCATTGCGTACATGTGCTATGCTTAATATAAAGGCAGGCAGAACACCTGTACTCATAAAATAAAAATAAATTTAAAGGGAGATAGCTTTAGCAGGGAAAGGTGCTTGTTGACGAAGCTGATGATCTGAGTTTGATTCTCCAGGACACACATGATAAAAAACTGACTCCTAAAAGGAGTCTTTTGACCTCTACATATGTGTTGGGGTGTATGCCCACACACGGGTAATTAAAATAAAAAGGAGTATACGTAGAGAAATTGTTATTGAATATGGTCTTTCATGTCCAAAGTTTTGGTTACATAAAAAAAAAATAAATTAAGATAAAGCAAGCAGACAGAAATAATCAGGATTCCTTAAATACACATGTGGACTTTTCGGGTGCTGTTCAAATACCCAGAGCCTGGGAAGCCAGTGCAGCCTGGAAACTGATCCAGCTTAGCTCATTGCTCTGCCAGGCCCTTCTGCCCCTGAGATCTCCCAGGATGGAGTGGGTGAAGAGAAAGGGCCTGCAGCAGGGAGCAGGTCAGCTGAGGGACCCTTCCCATCTGGCTGGCACTGTCAGGCTGCAGGCTTCTCCCTCAGAACAGAGCACGAGTGAGCTGACCTGCTGAGAGCCAGGCACATCCCCGGGAGGGGACCACAGTATGACCACCCCATGCCCGGGGACCAGCTGATACCCTCTTTCAAGTGTCAGCTATGTAGCTAAGAGAAGAAAGCACCACCCAGAAGGGCTGAGGAAGTCCCAGAGCACAGAGTCATCAGCGGGGACTGTTCCGATGTTTTCTTCATCCCTGCAAGACTCCGGTCAGCTAGGCCTGGCTCCCAGGGTGCCCTCACTGCTCACCATGCCTAACTCAAGCTCATCTGTGCCCTCTCTCCTTCCTTCTGTGCCCTGCTATCTGGGTCTACCTCATGGGTCCTGTTTGTTTCTAGGTGTTTCTGCCCCTTCTTAAATGGTGTGCCCTCTCCTAGCCATGCTCTGGGAAAAGAGATGACCCCTATACCCCTCCTCCACACCCTGCCACATCCCAGAGCTCCTGGGAGGGGATGGCTCTATCCTGGCCAGGACTGGCCCAGTCCTAGCGCCCTGATCAAGCACAGCAGGCACCAACAACCTACACTCAGCATAGGTATGTGTGTGAGAGAGGAGAGAGTCAGATGAGGTTTTGGACCAGTCTAGAATGAACACTGGGGACGGCAGGGAAGCAATCAGTGCCAGTTTAGTCTTCAAGGAGCACCAATCAGAGTGGGTTTTGATCAGAAGCCTGACAGAGATTGATAACACAGATGTTCTAAAATATATCTGGGTGAAAGGGGAGGCTGCTGGGGCAGGGGGGAAGCTCTTCCTGTGGGACAGACTATATAGGGAGATTTCAAATAACAGGAAAGGAGCTCAAAGAGAAAGCGAGCAAGTGAGGGCCAGAGCAAGAGGCTTTTAGCCAAGGGAAGGTAGGCATGCTGGGGTGGAAATGCCCTCTCAGGGCTGGTACAGGACAGTCCGGGTCATCCCAGGCACCATCACCGGAAGTCACTGAAGAAATAGGGAAGGTGGGAGCCAGGACCCAGCTGGTGCTGCCGAGTGCATGGCTGCAGCGCTGAACTGGGGCCTCCCACTCACCTGTGAGACCTCAGGCATACTGACCAACCCCTCTGGTTTTTGCTCCAGCAAAGTGGGAGGGCGGCTGTGCCTCCATTGCGGGGATGTAAGGGTTAAGGGAGTGAGTGCAAACCAGGCAGGATGGTGCCAGGCACCATAAGAGTTCAGGGGAATAGCAGAGCAGTTACAGAGGTGACCCAGGGGAGGGACCACCCAGGCTACTGTCTGCCTCCAGGCCTCCTCTCCCCTCCCCCAGCGGAGACGCCTTCCATTACCTTGTGTATCCAGTGCAGGTTCATTTGCTGCCCCACGGCGATGTGACATAGTGCCAGGACCTGCAGAGGGGCCCAGGGGGCCAGTTAAGCCACGTGTGACAGGAAAGCTTGCCAGCTCTCTAGACACCCTGCGCTACTATCGTGCCCTTGGTCTGACCCTAGACAGGCAGCAAACCTTCCCCACAGGCACCAGGAATGCCCAGCCCAGCCCTGTCAGGCCTGGCCTCCTGCCAGGTTACTCCAGGCCTCCAGCCTCCTGCTCTGGGAATTCCCCCGTGAAAGGTCCCTGGGTTCCGCTGCAAGCAAACTGCCCAACTTAATGCATCAACTCTTTGGGAGATCCAGGCCCTAGGATTGTGAAACAGACCTGAGCCCTGTCCCCAAGGCACCCCCAGTGCAGAATGGCTCAATCTGAGTGTCTCAGTGTGGAGGGCACTAGGGGTAGACAGCCCAAGAAGTTTCTGGATGGTGTTTGCAGCAGGTGCTGAAAGCCAGAATGGTTCTTGCTGGTCTGGGGGAGGGGTGGAAATGGCTTCCAGAGGGACAGCGGAAGGAGACTAGTAAAATGAGACTTCCTCTTCCCAAGCAATATTCAAGGGTCTGGGCAGAACAATGTCCCTGTCCCCCATAGACCCAGCAGAGCCAGGCCTCACCCTCCTAGGAACAGACCTACATGAGCCCGAGGGAGCCCCACAACCCATACCAGGAGGCCCGCAATGTATGTGAAGGCAGCAGCTGTGGTCACCAGGATGGGCACAGACCAGTCACTCCAGTAGCCCATGCGGCTGTAGAGGTACCTGGTGGGAAGAGAGGGGCAGAGGGGTCAGGCCTCCACGGGCCACTGCCTACCAGGGAGCTAGGGTACTCTTAGCTCTCACACAGCTGCAGCCGGAACCACAAGCAGGTCCTCCCCACTCCATATTGGTAATCAGTGCTTCTTTTACCCTCAGTCATGCCTACTTCCGGCGGGCACTCAGAAAGCAAGAAGCAGAAGAGCTCAGAATCACCGTTCTGAAGGCCATTAACTTCCTTCTCATTGGCCTGCACCTTTACACGTGTGTGGACAGGGGATCACATGAGCATGGTCAGCACAGCTCTGAGGAATGAACACACTCTGGGATCTAATCCCCACTCTGCCTTCTGCTGGCTTGTAGGACCTTGTGGAGGTGATGGGCACTACTGGATTCCAAGACGCCCTTGACTGGGTCATTCGTCTCAAGCTCAATGGCGAAATGAGAAAATACAGAGTCTTAGCACTGATAAGATGGAACACGCTAGTCCACTCACCTGTAGGATGGGGTAAGAGAATGCCCTTCATACATAGGGCTTCAGGGAATGAAGGGAGGGAGGCTTGTGACAAGGACATAAGAAACTTCCTAACAGAGCGTTCACTGAAACCAGTACAAGAACTGCTGAGAACTGTGATTTTCCTTTTGAGCAGCATGTGTTGCACTTGAGAGCCGCATTTAGCCAGCTTCCCATCAATGGCACTTCCTAGCTTGCAGTGCTTCACTTCATAGATGAACACAGAAATGAGAAAACGGGCACAACTTTTTGCACTTCTATCTCCTTGGGTTGGGCAGCTATCGACGGGATAACAGGGCAGAGGGAGCCGACCTCTCACGGCTCTAGGGGGATGTAGCTTAGCTACTCCCCAGAAAGATGACCCACTCAGAGCCTCCTTTTGTGTTTGTGGGGAAAGAGGGGCTCAAAGGGGGAAGTAACTCACTCAGGTACTAGAGAGGCTGAGCCAGCACCAGGAAACTTAGTGGTACCCCTGCCTGCAGCCAGGAGCAGACATCGAGACTCCATGGGGCATCTGCCTCCCCTGTCCCTTCCCAGGGCCTTGCTCTGAGCTGTGGGAAGGCCTGCTACTCAAAAAGATCACAGGTGAATGCTCCTCTTGTGCAACTTGGGAAACTGAGGTCCAAAGAAAGCTGGGAATTGGCCCTGAAGTTATTCCTGAAAGTTCTTCTGGTCCCACTGGCCTTCAAGTGTGGCCAATTAGGGTAGGGACACTTCCAGGACAAACACACAGGACAAACCTACCAGGTGTGTCCAGCCTTCAGCCTGTGGACCACATCGGCTGGTCGCCGTGAGTTTCGCTACTCTGCGTGTCTTTATTTGTTTGCAATCCCACTGTGTTCTCTAGTGTGAACTCTGTAGATGACAGTGTTGTCTCAGCGTCAAAAGGCTGGACATCTAGACCATATATGACTCTCCTTGCGTAGCCCCATCCAGTGCTGAGCCCTGGGTCTTGCTTACATCCTTTGCAGCTTCAGATTCTGAAGAAGCAAGCGGCAGGGTGCTGTGGCTGCCTCCCACGCGGGGCAGACACTCAGCATCTACTGAGTCTCAAGAGCTCTGAGGAGCTATTGAGGGTTGAATCTCCATCACCAATGCACAGTCGACTTCCTGTGAGACCTCTCAGGGCTCTTTCACCCATATTTCCTCAGATGGCCCTTGGCATGTGCTCTTGGCACTGACTGTCTGTATGACCATGGGTGAGCATCCCTCCTTGAACCTCACTTTGCTCGTATATTACAGGGTGTGTGTAGCTGTCTAGGGCAGCAGACAAAGTTCTCAAGCATCCATAATACTGCCCATGCTGCAGACACTTACAACGACACATGATTGACTCCTGATATTTAACAGAGACTGGGGCCCAGCTCCAGAGCGTGGGTGGACCCGGCTCATCTTGCTGGGCTACAGGAGGCATGAGTGTGTCCTTTGCTGTGTTCATTAGTGACAGCGGTCCAGTCTGGTGCTGCACAGAGAGTGACAGTTTATATAGATCGTCACCTTGGCAGAACATAGCGGCACCCTTCCTTGAACTGCAGCCCACCCAAAGCTGAGTCTGAGGAGCTCCCTGCTGTGAGGCAGAGCTCCCTCCACTGGAGTCTTGGCCCTCCCAGGAAACAGCTTTGTGCCCCTCCCCCACCCAGAGGGAGAAAGAAACCCAGGGCAGCGGGAGGCTTGCCCCCAGCCCTCACTCCCCACACTGAATGCATGACCTTGGGCCTCGGTTTCCAAAATCTGTCAGTGGAAGAGTTCTCAGAAGCTCACAGGGTCTTCCTCCCTGCCCATGTCTTTTACTTGTCAACAAAAAGCTGACAATGGTGGAGGGAGGGAGGGTGCTGACCGGAAGTGCCCCTAAAGGAGGCAGAGCTGAATTAAAATGGCATGTGTCTGCCGTGCCAGTCCAGCCAGGGAGCCTGAGGCTAGGGACTGCCTCTTCTGCCCAGGCCGGTCTCTCTGGGCCTGGAGCTCTTGTTTACGAAGAAGAGCTGGTGGTAGAACTCCCAGGGCTGAGCTAGGGAAGAGGCTCGCCCCAGGGTCTCCGAGCTGGGGAAGAGGCTCACCCGGGCTCTCCCCCACTCACCAGTTGAATTCATCGTAGTCATTGTGGACTTCCCACCAGAAGTAGAGCCAGGTGAGCGTGAGGCTGAAGGTGCAGACAAGTAGCAGGAACCACAGGCGTTCCCACTGCAAGAACAGAGCAGAGGGCCATGTCACATCGGCTGCTCTCCTGAGACAGGGGACCTCCCTGCCTCCCTTCCAGCAGCCTCAACTGCCAGGAGCTGGTGAGAAACTGAGGCTCAAAGGGGACACAACCTTCCCAGTGTCACAGAGCCCTGCTACAAAAGAGTGTACAGCCAGGAGCAGGGCTAAGGCCTTTCTGCAGGCCTCCAAGGCCTTTCTGCTGCCTCTGGAGGCCTGCCCAGTGTGCAGGCTTCTGAGCCCAGGCTTCCGGAGGGTGCTCAATTGGGTCTGTGTCCAGCAGGAGTCAAAAAGGTGTGATCTGCCTGGTGTGTTCCCCTAAAACAAAGAAAACCTCTCACAGTCTCCTGCAGACCAGGCCAGCCTTGAACTCTATGTAGCTGAAAACGGCCTTGAACGTCTGTCCTGCCCATGTGCTGGGATTACAGGCATGTACCCTCAGGTTCATTGTTTTTTTAACGTTTATTTTATGACTTATTTACTTGTGTGTGTGCCTGTAGCTGTGGAAGCAGAGACATTGGATCTCCCTGGAGCTGGAGTTACAGGCACTTATGATATGTGCAACGTGGACACCAGGAATCAGACTCAGGTCCCCTGCAAGAGGAGTGTGTGCTTCCTCCCACTGAGCTGACTCTTGGGCCAGTCAGGTGGTTTTTAAGGTGATGCTGGGTATCAAACTCGGGGCTTTGGGCACTGTAGGCGAGCACAATCAGCGGAGCCCCCAGCCCCTTCCCTCCCTTCATCCTCATGTGTTCACACACTGCTTACCGCCTCCACCCCATGTCACTGACAGACACACTGGAGCCCAGATAGACCAGCCAGTTTGCCAGTCACACCGCTGGTTAGTAGCACGGCTAATTAGCAGCACAGCTAGTTAGCAGAAGGTTAGGATTAGTGAGCTCCCTGAGTAAAAGTGCAGCAACTGCCCTCTTTCCCCCTGAGGTGATGGGGCTCCGGGGGCTGAGCTGGGAAAGGTGGCACCTTTTGGACTCCTGCTGGACACAGAGCCAACCGTGCGGCTTCCGGGAGCCTGGGCTCAGACGCCTCAGATGCACTCGCTGGCCCAGCCCTAGGTTTCTCAGCTTCCACCCCCTTGTTGATCTCAGCAGCACAAACTGGGGCAGATCATCTTGCTAGGCCCCAAAGCTGCTAATGTCAACAGAGAGAACTCAAATAAGTCACCCCTGGAGTGCTGAGTCCCCAGTAACCCCATTTCTGTTCCACCTCCTCCAGCACAGGGTGGCCAGCCTCGCAAAAAGATGAGGAGTTCCAACAGGTTAACTTCCTCTTGGCCCCCTACCATTCAGCCAAGCAAGGACACCTTTCCTTCTGTGTGTGGCCCCTAACCCCTAGCTTCATCCCCTCAACTGAGAAGGACCACAGGCCACTCCAACTTCCCATTCCCCACGGAGGACCCATGGAGTTGGGTCACACGCCACCTCCTCTGGAAAGCCCTCCTGGACTCAGCTGCACTCCCTCAAACCCACTGTACTGCTTAGCATCAACGCTCCTCCTCTCTAAACTCACATTCGGTACCCTTAGATGACATGGGATTTGTTAGCACTGATGACTAGAAAAGACAGTGTCCGGAGAGTTAAAAACATTCCTAGCTTCCCATAATCCCCCCATCCACATCAGTAATTAAATGCTGTGTTTGGAGCCAGATTGCCTGGGAATCTCAAAGACCCACCTACCCCTGACAAGCTATGCATCCCTGGACAGGTTACTCAACCACTCTGTGCTTGTTTCTTCTCTATGAATGACAAACAGCAATAGCATTCACAGCACAGGGCTGATATGAATGGCTCCTTGCACCATGCAGGAGAGGTTCTCAACCTGCATAAGTCACGACTCGGTACACACTGATGCCCTCATGCCAGCGTGAGTCACTTAAGTTGGTGACCCATGTTTGGGTGAGTGGTGGCTACCACTCAGAGTCATGTGCAGAGCCGGGCTGGTTGGCCTAACCATGCTCTGCCTTTAAACAAGGATGTGAAGGTGGCAGTTCTCACAAGCCTGGCCCGCTGTAGGCTCAGAGGAAAGTCCGCCTCTGTCTGCCCGTGGGCCAACACAGCTCCAGACTAGGAGAGAGTGCCCTGGCTAGGAACAAGGCAGGACGTTTGTCTTCCTATGAGGACTGGACTGGGGGAGGGGGACCACTGTTCAGGTGGCTGGGATAGTAAAGGAGCAGAGTGAGTGATGCTCAGTCCTTCTCCCCACATCCTGGCCACGCTGCTGCGCCTTTTCTCCTCCCCACCCCTAGGTCCAGGTCCAGTCCTGACAGTCTCCCCTGCTGCCTCAAGCTCCTGCTGGCTCATGGAAGATTTGTTTCCTGGACTCCAGCCGGCAGCTCCCAGGTCAGCCTTCACATCGGGCTCCCACTGGCCCCGGCTCTGCAGCCTCCAGGGCACACCCACGCTGGCCCATGGGGTGGGGGGCTCAGGGGAGGGGGAGCTGAGCCTACTGGGACCGGTACTAGGCAAATAGCCTGGGTGTGGAGAGGGCAGGGGACTCGCCACATGTGTGACACAAGCACCAGGGCAGCACTGATAAGTGGCGGGGAGGCCAAGGCTGTGAGTGCCACAGGCTGGGGAAGGGGGGAAGGCAGGAAGGGCCCTGGGCTCACTTGGACACATTCTTACAGTATGGTGAGGCAGGGCAGGGCACAAATGAGGGGCCACAGGCTCTCAGCAGCTGGGAGCTGACAAGGTTAGAGCCAGTAGGCAAGGGTTGGAGGCATGGCAGGAGGAGTTAGGAACTCATTTTCAGAAGCCAGGGCTAGGAACCTAGTGATTGAAGCCCCTTAGAGGCTGGAAGACATTAGGCCCCAGGCAGCTGACGGATGGGCATGAAGAGGCCCCAGCACAAGAGGCAGAGAGGCACGTGGTTGTGCTGAGAACAATCAGAGGAAAAAAAAATGAATGGCAGGGGTGGGAAGAGAGAGGATGGGGAAGGAAGGCAAGGAGCGGGAGAGGAAGTGGCCTCCCAGCTGCTCTGCTGATAAAGAGGCTCCCAGCGCCACTGGCCTTGTCAGGGAGGATCACCATGGAGAAAGGCGGGGCATGCTCTGCCCATTAGCGAGTGAGGCTGGCAGGGCCCTGGGATGTACAGAGGGCTTGCTGCCTTACCAGCCTCTGGGCCACACCCTCTGTCTCTCTGCATTTATAGGAATGTGTCGCCATAGTAGATGGCCAGAAAGGGAAGGACCATCCCATCACCTACAGGTGAGCCACTGAGGCGGTGACCACACGCGGATAGCCTTGCTGTGACAGTCATCTGTCAGCAGCAGTCAAGGGGTTCACCATGGGCAAGTGGAAATCAGAGAGGTCATCAAGTTGGGGAGGAATGTGGAGTCCAGAAGTTTTGAGATTCTCCTATGGCCACCCCAGGCTGAGTGTATGTTCACCCTTCCCTTTCTGCAGGCTGTTCCTCCAAGCCTAACCTGTGGCTTTGTGTCCCCTTAGCACACAACAGCCCCCCTTCTCGAGCCTCCTGTGACGACCCTGGTACCAGCAACCTCTGACTGCACACAGCCGCAGAGATAGGAAGGGTACAGAGCTGCTCCAGCTCTGCAGCTTAGGCTGGGGATTCTGCCCTCAGAGCCTGGGATGGGAACACTAAGCCTTGCCTTGGAAGGATGCTGCCCCGTAGGCTGAGCATCTTCCTGTTGCTCACGGTAGGTAGATGATAAAGGAGAGCTCACTGACAATGTCCTGCATTTCTGGGAGAGTGCTGTGACCTGGCTCCCTGGGGTCTACCTGCAAGTTGGGGCACAAGGTGGTACTCTGATATGGTGTGAGGAGCCAAGAAAGGATGGATGTGAGGCTGTGAGATACAAGGAGGCTGGGTTCAAAAAACAGACTAGCCTCAGGCCAAGGGGGCCCACTAAAGGAAAGACACCCTGTTTCCTTCTGAGCCCACAGTTGGGGGCTGTACTGAGCGAATGGCCCCTTTGTAGAGCGGCAGACCCAATGTTCACATGGGTGGCAGGTAGCAGCAGGCGTGTGCTGGAGTCTGCCACATGGGGAGAGAAGGCATGTGGGTTGGGAAAAAGCCCCAGCCTGGCCAGGCAGCCACCTGCATCCCTACTCCATGGGATAGAAGCTGTGGGCTGACAACTGGCAGATGAATCCCCAAGCCCCTACCCCCCAACCCCCACGGCCCTGTCTCATCTCCTCCCAGTCTTGCCCTGGCCCTCCAGAGCTGAGAGCCCTCGTGAGAGTTAGGGCCACAGGGGGCTGATTTCACTGAAGGTAATGGTCCCTACCTCCTGTTGATGAGCACTGGTACCCTCGTTGCCTGTGCCCTGTCCCTCCCACCTTCCACTCCTCCCCAGAGCCCTCTGCACTCCAAGCCCACGCTCACAGAAACAACACATTAGCAGCCAAGCTCTGTCAGTCCCCAAGCCCAAGCGGACACAGGAAGCGTGGGCACCACACGGGGTGTGCCGACTCTGCCACTGCTGGCTTCCTCTCGGTGCCAGCTCCTGGGTAGCCTCTGGCTGCCACCAGGATGCACACAGCTGCCCATCGTTGCTGAGCAGAGACCGGCTTCTGAACTATGATCTGACAGTGCCAGGCAGGAGCTGCTGCCCCCCCACCCTCGGCAACTTCCAAGACTCAGACTCAGATGTCCCACTCAGCTCCTGCCTGCTGTTTACTACCCCCAGACCAGGACAGAGTGGGAGCTCAGCCGCCTGCAGCTCAGACAGCCTCAGGGGGAGCCCCAAATTCTGTCCTAGACCCGTCAGCATGACCAGAAGCTGGGCTCCAACACTCAACCATGCTGGGTTTGAATCCTGGGATGGTCATAGCTAGTAGTCTTGGAGCTGTCCATCATCTTTGAGCCCCCAGCTTCCTGCTCTTAGAACGAGGACAGGAATAGTGTCAAACAGGGCACTGAGAGCTCTCCTGCCGTGTGGCACTGGCTGGGCAGGGAAGCTGTTTGCTTGGTCCCTTTCCTTTCCACCTTCCTAATTCCCTACAGTGGAGCTAAAACCTCCTCTGAGATGGAAACCACAGAGACCAATCCAGCCAAAGGGGTCAAACAGTACTGGGGTCACATGGTCAATGAAAGAGAGAGAGAGAGAGAGAGAGAGAGAGAACCCTGTACCAGCACTTCAGCTCCTGACAAAGAGAGAGAGCTGAGCTTTAATTCTAGCCCTTTTACCCACTGGCTGTGTAGCTATGGGCTAGGTGCTCAGCACCTCAACCCTCAGCTTCCTCCCCTGTTCATAGAGATGACATCACCACCAGCTCACAGGAAAGGGCCAGGCCCCTGCGATTACACATGTAAGCTGTAAGTAGCCAGATCCACCATGGTTCCTATAATTACCATTGGCGTCTGACAGCCCTTTAATTATGTGAAGACAGTGATGACGTCTTCACCCTCCCCCTGCTCTACACCGAGCCGTCCTTTGGCTGCTGAGGGCAGCAAGCCCATCACCTGCACCTGGCCCAGGGTGGGCACCCGGAGGCAGCCAGACACAGAGGTGAGCCTGGCTCTGCAGGCTCTGAGCCCCAGGAGCAGGCACTAGGCCTGGAGGCTGACCCTGGCATGCCACTGCTCCACTCCTGCCTCAAACACAGGCTTGCAGCCCTAGCTCTGGGAGACAGAGGCCTGGAGGAACTCTTCGTGACATTGGGAACAGGGTTCTCCACCTCTTCCTCCCACGGTTCTGTAAATCATGTGGGATGGTCTCAGGAAACTGAGGCCCAGACAGGGAAAGCAAGTGGCCTAAGGTCACAAAGAACAAACAAACACCATTGGTCAACCAGCACTGGCAACCAGGCCTGGGTACCTCCGTGGTCCTCTAACTATCTCAAAGAAACAAGGGCCAGGACATGTAATTAGCCTTGTCTAGCCACAGAGGAAACAGGTTCAGAGGGTCAAAGCTTTGCCCGAGGAACCAATGTGAGCCCCAGGTGAAAAGAATTTCAGGTTTCATCATCACTCCCCATCCACTAAAGAAATGGAGAAAAAAAGAATCAGGTAGAAGAATGGCCTAGGAGCAGGGCCATGGGGCTAGGAAACCAATAAAGGAGTGCAGAATGATGAACAATGCAGCACACAGGGCAGAGACACACAGACATCCGCTCTGAAAAGCTACCTCACACCTCACACCAAGCCACATCCTCACCACGGCTCCCTTACAGCCACTCCTCAGGCCTGCTGAGCCCTTCCCTGCAGACCCAACAGTCTGCAGCAGTGACCAGGCGGCAGACAGGCCACAATGGTCCTAGGCATGAGTGAGAGCAAGGATTGCCTAAGAGTACAGAGGATAGTGGGTTTTACCATCAGCTACGGGAGGAGTGGGGCACAGAGGGCTTCCTGGAGGAGACAGACAGGGCTGGGAGTGCCCCTCTGGGCAGGAAGGAGCAGAGGATGTAGACACGAAGCAGTCAGGTCTTGTTCAGGGAAATGACTTCCCTTCTAACAGCCTTTTTTTTTTTTTTAATTAAAAAAAATGTATTGCTTAGCAGCACACCTTTAATCCCAGTGCTTGGGAGGCAGAGGCAGGTGGATTTCTGAGTTCCAAGACAGCCAAGGCTACAGAGAAACTCTGTCTTGAAAACCAAAACCAAAGCCAACCAAACAAAAACATGTGTGTGTTTGCACACATGAGTGTGTGGACGCCACGGTGCATATGTGGAAGTCAGAGGACAATTTTGCCAAGTCCAATCTCTCCTTCCACTGTACATTGCAAGCTTGGACTTAAGGTCACCAGGCTTGATTGACAAGCGCCTGTGCCTGCTGGGTCATCTTGTCCACCCCCTCTTAATTTTTTAAGCTAAGGATGACTCTGGGCACCTGAACCTCCTGACTCTACCTCCCAAGTTCTGGGATTCCACAGTGTTAGCTAGCAAGCGTGAACATCAAAGCTAGCACATGCTGGGCAAGCAGTCTGCCAACCGAGCTATGCTTCAGACCCCCAATTTAAATTTTCATGTAGTCAGGTCTAGCCCCTTTTACTTTCTTCAGTTCCGCCTCTGTGCTTGAGGAAAACGGCTGAGTGCAGAGCCTACACTTAGGCCAGTCATAGCATGGATTGCTCCACCCACACTCCTGGGTGGTACCCCAAGAGGGTCTCGGGAACACAAAGCCTCAAACATCTTTCCGTCTGACGTCTTCCCAGACTCTCTGACTGTCTCAACAATTTTCCCTATGCTTCCTAAATAGAAGGGAAATTTAAAAATTGGGAAAACTACATTTCAATCCATCTGGAATTTATTCTGGTGCTGAGGAAGGATCAAATCTCCTGCCACTGCTGCACGCAAGGCCCCCTGCTCCAGAACACTTGCAACAACGCCCACCTCGGTCTGGCACCAGGCAGGTCCTCTGGTGTCTGCGCATTTGTTTCTAGATTTGCAGCCTGTCTGGGCAGACTCTAGTATGACTCTGCCTCGAGCAGACCTTCATTCAGCCTTGCTGCCTTGTGTGGTCCAGCTCTGACTGGGAGTCCTGGAGCCATGCAAATCTCAGCATCCAGTGACACTCCTATCCCATGCTCAGCTCACCAAGTTCCAAAGGAGCAATGGAGAAGTGCGGGCTGGGAAGGGGTCAGGAGTTCCTGGGAGGCAGAGAGGGGCGTGCCCTGGCAGGCTTATGCTGCCTCTGGCCCAGAGGATTTGGGGGAGGGCAGCAGGCAGCGCTGAGATGGATGGCAGCATTAGGGCTGAGTTGGGAGGAGATGATTAGAATCCCACCACCAGCCAGTTCCTGGCAGCCTAAGAGGCTAGATTTATTTCTCCGGGCTACAGAAGGCTGGGCAATTAGGCCTCTATCTGCCCTCTCTTCTGCCAGGATGCCCTCAGAGCAGCTCAGGGTGGGATCAGGCCCAGCTGGCAGCTCCTCTGTTCTCCTGCCCACCCCTCAGACACAGGAGAGCTGCAGGATGCTGAGGATGGCCCACTCAGCACCCTGCAGGCCGACCCAGTTTACAGGTCCAGGCTGCAATAGTTCACACACCCTCCCTAAGGCAAGGTCCAGGCTTCCATCTGCTCAAACCTAGGTGCTGTCCATGCCCTTCCCAGAGGAGATGAAAGATTCCTGGCCTCTTCCTTACATTGCCCCACTGTAGAAGTAGAAGATGAGGCCCAGAGAATCATCTCTTATGCTTCAAAGTCTGTCCGGGTAGCCACCCAGAAGGAGAATGCCACCATGAGATGTCTGTAGGAAGGACACATTTTTCTCAAGGTTAGAACAGTCTTACATGGGACAGGAGACGCCTGGGTACCCACCACCTAATACCCCATTTAACTGGCAAGAAAGCTGAGGCTGAGAGGCCTGGGCCTGCCTGAGGGCCCAGACAGTATCAGAAGGAAGGGCAGTTAGAGATGCGGCTGACTGGCCAGGAGTGCCCATTTGCATCTAGCTGAATCCAACCATATTCTGGAATCTGCTTTAAGGGGCTTCATCACTAAGCCAACCCTGCAGTCTCTCTTCTACAACTCAAACCACAAGGCTGCCAGGACAGGAAGCTGGGAAATCCCCCTTCTTCTTGTCCACCTGTAGAAAAAGCCAATCTCAGTTTCAAGGGTGGCCTGCGAGGACTCGAGGGCTGAGTCAGCAGCTTCCCCTGCCAACCACAGCCAGAGCCCTGAGAGGCATGACCGGAATACAGGCCCTTATCAGAAACGTGTGTCTTCCTGCTCTGGACCCCCAACACTCAAGAGCTCAGGGGGTTCCATCCCCACACCCATACCCAGTTGTCAGATGACAGGCAAATCCCCTAGGCAGCTTCCTCAGCCACTGTTCACTAGCCAAGCCTGAGCCAGGCCTTGAGTCTACTGGGGGGCCTAGAAAATCCCAGTCCTTGTGTGCTGTGAAAGCCCAATGAAGAGGAAGGAAAGCGATGGCTTGGTTTGGTGGAAAGGTCTGAGTGAAGGGAAGGGAGAGAGGAGGTGTCGGGACAGCGAGAGCAATGCCTCTGAGGTGCCCAGGAATGCTGAGAAGCCTGGCTGGCATGGCCAGCATGGCTGGTGAGGAAGGGCAAGGGAGGGACAGAGACGACAGCCACTCATCCAGCCCAGGAGGAAGGCCACTGGGGCTGGCGACCCTGGCTTGTCTGCTTACCCTGCTGTCCCATTCCCAAAGATTCACATGCCCTCACAGCACACTCTGCCTCCAGCTTCCCAGACTAAGAAGCATGGGATGAGAGGGACCTTTCCAACGCTCTGCCCAGGTCAGCCTGCGATTGGACCTTTTAGTGTCTCTGGCATCCCTCCCCTTGCCCACATCCTTGCACATGCACATTTGTGCACAAGCAAGGGAGCACTCTCACTCTCTCTCACACACACACACATGAGTGCACATGCACACACAATCGGATGCGCACATGCATGCATTTGTCCACAGATGTAGTAGGCACGTCACCTTCCCAAACTCTTCTGGCTCCCTCGTTCTCCTCTCAAGGGCTCTCAGAGTATTCTGTACAATGCAACCCCTGAGGCCTTTGCAAAGCTGAAGCCTGGGTTGCTCAATACCACTGCAGGCTCAGGCCTCCCAAGTAGCCCATTCCCCTTCCCCAGATAGGGCTCAGTGATTTTCAGCTCCCAAACGCGAGTCAGTGGCAACACCCTGGCAACATTTGCCACCCAGTCCCGGCATTCCCTAGACCTGGCTTTGATTTCCCCAGGTATCTATTCATATCTGTCCCTTGACCCTCCCCAGCCTCGGCTCCCTTTCAAGAGAGGAGAAAACCAGGTCAGATATAACTGTGATTTGTGAACATGTGCCAGAATAGGGTTGTTGATTGAATATATAAGTACAGCCCAGCCTAGCACACTGGAGGTGGAAGACGGGAGAAGATACTAGCCAGGGTGTGAGCAGGGGTGCACACTGTGCCATGACTCCTCAGTGTGAATAAATCACCCTTCTTGGATCCCCATCTACAGGCTCGGAAAGATCAATTAAGGTCATAACAGCTTTTAAGAGGCAAGTGCAGCACAGACGTGCAAGACGACATTACCATACTCTGCTTGTTGGTGTCTAGCTGGGAAGTTCCTCCAGGCCTCTGACCTAAATCCCTCTCAGGATGGAAGCTGGTTTTGACACCAATGCCTTCAGAGGACCCAGGGACTTGGGGGGTGGGGAAGGTTGCCAGAGGGTGGAGGGCCAGGGACAGCCTGAGAACAGAACTGTCTCACTGAGTCCTTAATTGGCAGTATTAAAGTAATGAGTCACAAACAACAGCCAATTAATTATCCCCAGTTATAAAAAGCTCCTCTTCTCCTTGCTGTCGGTGAGGCCCCTCCACCGAGCTGCTCCACTCCCTCAGACAGGGGCAGGAGAGGCCATTCCATCTCCACGCTTTCCGCTCCCAGATTGCGTATGGTCTGTCCTGCGAACAGAGCCCTTGGGAGTGGGCTGCGGCAGATGTGGGTGGGCAGGAGAGTGGCCTTCATGGAGGCGTTCTTTGCCAAGCTCTGTGATCTTGCTCATCCCCAGGGTCTGCTTGGGAGCCAGTATGGCTTGAGCAGGCTGCCAATGGGGACCCCAGCCTGGCATCAGAGAACAACCCTGCCTGGCCTCAGACCCTGCTCCTCAGGCAAGCCACTTCCTGAGTCTGCTCCCAGCCCCCTTGAGCTCTCATTATCCACGCATCAAGCTAACCATCTTCCTGCAGCCTCCAGCAACTGCGGCTGCAGACATGGCCTCCTACATAGCAGCTCTATGTCTGAACTTCTCCGTCTGTGAAATGGGTGCACAATTAAATGTGGCCAGCAGGAGTGTTGGAACAGTTAGCCAGGCATTATGGATAAATCGTTCACTCCTTGCATGCGGTGTTAGCTCTCACCATGACTATCTGCCTTATTTCCTAGCCCCAGAAAAAGAGGGGCATGACTCACTGCCTCCCATTGCACAGGTGACATGCTGGGGTGGCGGACCCCTTGCAGAGGCCTCTCTTCCCTGCTCCCCAGGGCTAACATGGCCTCTGCTTGTCCAAGCAGACTGCAGGGAGCCCTTGTTCTGCCCCAGTTGCTTTTGTTTTGTTTGGAGACAGGGCCTCAAGTAACTTGGGCTGGTTTGGAACTCTCTAAGTAGGAGAGAATGACCTTGACCTTGTGATCCTCCTGAGTGCTGGGATGCCACACAGGAGCCATTTAGCCCCGTGCTTAGTTTATCTGTTGCTGGGAAGCAAATCCAGGACAAGCACCCTACCAACTGAACTCCATGCTTAGCCAGCACCAGCTCTCTGAGACCACAGATCGCTGTTCCCTTTACTGTGCCGCAAGAACATCCAGCCTAGCTCCGTCATCCTCATCTGTGGCAGGAGGGGAGAAGAGCAAGGAGAGAAAGAACGTTCATGCAGGCTATGAGCCTCAGAGGCTCGACATCAGCTGACTTTGGGGTCCCCTGAGATGAGCCCAGCCATCTGCACAGACAGAATGGACTGAGGTGTCTGCCACTTCTTCAGCCTTGGTTCCATACCCAGCACCCCAGAATGTGGTGTCCCCACAGCCTGGACCACCCAGGCTCCTGGTCACTGCTTCAGCGACTTTCTCCACCCCTCTGCTGGTCACAGTCAAGCCCCTTCACTTCCTGACTCATGGCCTAGGAAGGCTGCCTACCAGTGGCCGTTTTATTAGGAGCTTGGTCACCCCTCCCTTGCCTCAGCTTGCCTTCCAGCCCCAGTTCTGCTCATCACTACTGGACGATCTTGCTCTAACCCCTAGCTGCTTCTTCTCCATGACCCATGGGTCACTAGGAGCAACAGGAATGGAGCCAGAGCATATAGGGTACCAGCTAAGAGGGAGGCCAGGTCAAAGAGGCTTGCCGCTTCTCCCAGGCCTGCGTGGGAGCAATACTGTGGAACAAAGTGGATGGCCCATAATGCTGAGGTCACTGATCTGGCCCCTTCCCACCTCCGTGATGTAGCAGCCAAGGCTCGGCGTCTGGAATGACTTGACCTAATGTCTTCTCTCAGGTGGCACCTTGCTGATCACTTAGCATCCCAGTCTCACATGTTGGCCTATGAGAGGATACATTACCACCTCTCTCTCCCAGGTGCACAGCTCACGGCCACTAGCTCCTGGAAGAAGAGGCACCCCTCACCCTTAATCTATCAACTCTGGTCTGTGTCTCTCCCTGGCAGATAGATCCTGTCTATCTGAGAGAGAATGGCTATATCACCTAGTGCCCAGGATGCCAGCCTATGCTGAGGCCACAGTGGCAGGTGGGTTCCACTCCGGCCCTTCCAGGGCTGCTCTGTAGCTTTGGCCATGTCCCTTCCTTTTCCTGGTCCTTGCTCTGTTTCCATGCTCTTGTCATGTTTCCTTCTCCGTGCCAGAAGTAGGGACACAGTAAGGAACCTGGTCTGGGTCTGCTCTGGTAGTCCATGCTTCTCACGGGGGTCATAGCCTAGGCTCCTGGCTCAGTATCGAACTCTGTCCCTCTCCATCATAAACAGGAGGGCAGGAAGGCAGGCAAGCACCTGGCCCTCCCCATCCCAACAGGATGGCTGAGCTTCAGACCTCAGCTGCTGCACCCTTGACCCGCCAGCCTTGAGGCTGGTGAATTCAGAGGCTAGTTTCTTTGTTCAGACAAGCAGAAGGAGGAGAAAGGCTGTTCTCCAGGCAGCAAAGCCTTTAGATAAACACCACTCAGGAATTGGGTTCCTTCAGAGAAGAAACCAGATCCACCATCTGATAGTGCCCCGGGGACAGGAGTGCAGCTTGGTCTGGCCAGGGAAGCCAACACTGAGGCTTCTTTATCCAGCTTAGCACCTGCTGCCAGCCCTGGCAAGCCGGCAGCTCAGGTGACTGGGCACTGGTGCCAGGCTGCAGCCCCATCAGCTCCCAGGCTCCAGGATGGCCAGACCCACCTCCTCATCCTCCTGACATCCCTATCTGGCCTTTCAGACCTGTGGGAACTAAGAACTTCTGTTCCTCTTGGGGTGACCCCTCTTAGATCACACGCCACTGGAAAGGCTATGGGCCTGTCCAGAACCACACGCAGATAACTGAGCAGAGTTCCCTCAGCTCCAGGGCCCACCACTGGCTTTCAGATGCCTGGGACTGCACCTGGGGAAGCTCACCGGTGTTGTGTCATCGTGAGAGCGTTGGTAGCGCTTCCAGCGGCAGCCATAGATGCCCGTGAGGCATGAGAGGCACAGCTGGGGCTCGTAGTACTGCAGGGGCTGGTGTCTCACCATGCTCGTGCCCGCGGCCCTGGTGCCCGGCCCTCAAGCGCCCATGGAGGCCCCTGGCTGGTGCTGCGGGAGAGAGCACAGGCTGTGAGTCAGGGG